>ML401015.1:56534-68944 GCA_005239525.1 Nicotiana knightiana
ATTATGGGAATTTCCTCATCTACCTTGCAGTCTAAGATCACAAAATCAGCAGGAAATACAAACTTTCCCACTTGCACCAAGACATCATCCAGAATACCCGACAGTCTCTTCACCATCCTATCAGCAAGTTGCAGCAGCATGGAGGTGGGCCTGGATCTACCTATCCCCAGTCTTTTATATATGGCCAGCAGCATCAGATTAATGCTGGCCCGCAAGTCACATAGAGCTTTGGTGAAAGTTAAGTTGCCAATAGTACACGAAATTGTAAAACTCCCTGGGTTAGACAACTTTTCAGCAATAGGATGCGTCACCACCGCACTACAAGTCTGAGTAAGGGTGACAGTAGCTAGATCTTGGAAGTCAACTTTTCTGGACATCAATTCCTTCATCATTTTAGCATACCCAGGCATTTCTTTCAATGCATCAATCAATGGAATATTTACCTGTATCTGCTTTAGCATGTCCAAGAACTTCTTGTACTGTTCATCCTTTTGGTATTTAGCCAGCCTCTGAGGGAATGGAGCTGGCGGTCTCTTTTTCCCAGTGATTTGGGACTTTTCTTTCTCAGCCACCACCTCAACTACCGGCTTCTGAGTCATCTCCACTTCTTTTTCAGTCTCACTCTGTGCTCTGGGTTCTTCTTCACTAGGTTGCACTGTTGCCTTGGTCAAGTTTGTTGAATCATCAAGTTCAGTCGGCATGGGTACCCGTGTCTCGGTGTGTCTGCTTTCATGAACTCTTTTTCCAATTCCAAATTTAATTCTCTGCCACTGCAAAGAGTCACTGCCATCAGCTGCCTTGGGACCTGGTCAATAGGATTTATCTGAGTCTCTGCAGGTAAAGTTCCAGGAGGACGATTGTTCACCGCCATAGATATCTGGCCCAACTGTATTTCAATATTTCAGTATTTTTAATAGATGCATCATGTACATCTACTCTCTCACTGATTTTGGCATTTGACCCAATTACCTGCTGCATCATAGCTTCTAACCTGGCAAATCCATCTTCTTGCCTTCCCCCTTGTTGTTGCTGAGGAGGGTAGTATGATTGTTGCTGATTCTNAAATAGAGATTAATCAACCAAAATATATTAATATCACAAAAAATTCATCCCCAACGGGTTCTACCAAAACCCTAGATTAAAGAATTTAGCCACTCATGTTCATAAGAATCAAACCCAAAAGAAATTGCATAATTGAACTACAACGTAATGAATAAAAGAAGTAAAAATCAATGTTTTGTCACTTCAGTAGTTTTCACTCTTCGAATCCTTCGTCTGCCTTCCGATCCTCCTTAAGTTGTGTTTTAGGGGTCTATTTATATGTTTAGGACAAACCCTAAACGTGTAGGAGACTTCTATTCCAACCGGGAAATACTTAAACTCGTCAAAACTCTGAATTGATCGAAACAGGGCCCTGGCGTTTGGGCCCTGGCGCCAGACTAACGCCAGGCTAAGGCTGGCGTTTGGGCTCTAACGCCTGGCTAACGCCAGGCTAAGGCTGGCGTTTGGACTCTAATGCCTGGCTAACGCCAGGCAGGGTCAGGCGTTTGGGCTCTGTCTCCCGGCTATAGCCCGGTGCACTCCTCCTCGCCTCTTGAGCATATTTTCGATGTATTTGCATCCATTTAGCTCGGTTTCCATCTCCAATTCACCTACACATGAAATAGACTCTATTATGCACATAAAAAGTGTATTTTTATCATTAACGCACATAAAATGTAGGGCATATAACATGTTAAACCATGAATTCTAGCCTCGCATCAATCTCTCTACTGCTTTTGATATTTTACGCATGTATAATATGAAGCTAAATCCAGAAAAAATGCGCTTTTGGAGTGTAATCAGGTAAATTTTTGGGTTTCCTTGTATCGAATAGAGGAATAGAGCTAAATCCTGCTCAAATTAAAGCTATAGAGGAAATACCTAATATTTTAACAAATAAAAAGAAATTTTAAAGACTAACAGGAAGAATAGCAGCTTTAGGAAGGTTTATTTCTAAGTCTTCCGAAAAAAGTTTTAAATTCTTCTTAGTTCTCAAAAAGCAGAATCAGTTCGAATGGACTGAAGAATGTCAGCAAGCCCTCAAGAATCTGAAGGTTTATCTATCGAAACCACCACTGCTTTCAAATCCAAAAGAAGGGGAGAGATTGTACATCTACCTAGCTGTCTCAGAAATTGCTGTAAGTGTAGCACTGGTAAGAGAAGAAAAAGGTAAACAATCACCTATCTACTATGTAAGTAAAACTTTGCTAGATGCTGAGACTAAATATCCACATCTGGAAAAGTTAGCCTTAGATTTAATAATGGCATCTAGAAAATTACGGCCATATTTTCAATGCCAACCGATCACCGTTGTGACCTCATATCCTTTAAGAAATATTCTACATAAACATGAATTGTCAGGAAGATTAGCCAAGTGGGCCATAGAATTAAGTGAGCATGAAATAATCTATCAGCCTAGGACTGCAATTAAGTCTCAAATACTAGCTGATTTTGTTGCTGACTTTAGTAATAGCATTATACCTGAAGTAGAAAAAGAGTTACAACTCTTTAACGGTGCTAATCCAGGCCTATGGACCTTGTTCACCGATGGTTCTTCAAATATAAAAGGTGTCGGCTTAGGCATAGTCTTAATATCACCCACGGGTGAAAAGACACGGCAAGCTATCAAGTGTTATCCTATAACTAACAATGAAGCAGAGTACGAAGCTGTTATTGCAGGGCTTGAACTCGCACGGGAGCTCTCAATCGAGCAAATTGTGATCAACAGCGACTCCCAACTGGTAGTAAATCAGATACAGGGGACTTACATCGCTCGAGAGACTAGAATGCAACAGTATCTTGAAAAAGCACGAGAGCTCGTGAGACAATTCAAAACATGGAAGGTAATGCAAATACCTAGAGAGGAAAATGTAGAAGCAGATGCATCAGCTAACCTCGCAGCAGTCACAGAAGTAATGAACAAAGACAATGCAATTGTCGTCCAACTATTTCATTCAATAATAGACCAGGATAGGAATGAGGTAACTTTCAACAACTTAACCTGGGACTGGAGAAACGAAATTCTTAATTTTGCATAATGGCGCCGTACCTGAAGACAGGAAAGCAGCTCAAACACTTCGCCGCAAAGCTGCACGGTACTGCCTTATTCGCAACTCACTTTATCGCAAGATGTTCGGAGGACCCCTAGCTAAATGCCTCGTACCTAACCAAACGGAATTTGTGATGAAAGAAGTCAACAAAGGACACTGTGGAAATCACTCAGGGGCGATATCCTTAGTGAAAACCCTAATCAGGGCTGGATACTATTGGCCTAAGATGGAAGAAGAAGCCGAGAACTTCATATACAAATGTGACAGGTGCCAAAGGTTTGCCAATAACATGCATCGACCAGCAGAATTATTGCATCCAATAATATTCCCATGGCCTTTCATGAAATGGGGTATGGACATAGTGGGGCCTCTTCCCACAACTAAAAGACAGGTGCGATTTTTACTCGTGCTAACAGACTATTTACAAAATGGATAGAGGCAGGAGCGTTCAAACAAGTGCGAGAAAAGGAAGTTAAAAGCTTCTTATGGCGAAACATAATATGCCGCTTTGGAATACCAAAGGAAATCGTATGCGATAATGGCCCACAATTCATAGGCTCGCAAATCACAGAATTCTTTGAAAGTTGGCAAATCAAGCGGATCACTTCAACGCCGTACCACCCCGTTGCTAATGGTCAAGCTGAGTCAACGAATAAGGTCATCATCAACAATCTAAAGAAACGGCTGGATAAAGCCAAAGGAAACTGGCCTGATGAGTTACCAGCGGTACTATGGGCATACATAACAACTTCAAAAATAGCCACGGGAGAAACTCCGTTCGCACTTGTTTATGGCTCAGAAGCCTTAATACCTGTGGAGATTGGCGAACCAAGCATAAGGTTCTCAACAACCACGGAAGGAGAAAATGACGATGAATTGAGGACCAACCTGGACTTGCTCGAACCACGGAGAGAAGCAACATTGATACAGATGGCAGCTCAAAGAAAATCGTAGAGCGTTATTACAACTGTAAAGCTCATCTCAGGTACTTCAAGATTGGGGACTTCGTCCTCAAAAAAGTCTTTCAATCAACGAAAGAAGCAGGTGCAGGAAAGCTAAATCCAAACTGGGAAGGACCTTACAAAATCCGAGGCATAGCTGGGAAAGGCGCCTATGAGTTGGAAGCTATGGACGGCAGAGTTCTACCAACAAGCTGGAACGCCATCCACCTAAAGAAGTATTACTTCTAAAGGAAAAGAATACCCCCGTCAGGTATCACATATTCGATTTTATTTTGAACATTTAAAAATTTTACTAACTTTTTAGATGATAGACATAAAGCTAACCCATCACTAGATGATGATATTAGACCTGCAAAGAAGCGAGGAAATAACACAATTCCCGGTCTAGGGTTACACTTTCTGATGGACGTTTTAAAAGGGTTAAGCAGTCATCATCTAAAAAACTATATACCTTCGAGTCCGGAATGTTTTTCCTTTTCAGGAAAAGGACCACAAGGAAGGAATAATCAAGTGCTTGAGATTTCATTATTCAAAGCTCAAACACTTGGGGGACTATACAGTATGGAAGGCTAAGACGAAGCAAAGAAGACTATCAGAAAGTCAAAAGCTCGAGCCTGAAGACCCATCTACCCAACAAGACAAGTGACATGAGCAAAATCGAAAGAAATCAAAAGAGCCATCCAAATACAAAGCCTAATGCGAAAAGCAAAAACCTTCGAACATGTTCAGGTTGAACGGCAAAATATTAATCACGAGAAAGAAATGTACATATTTATACTTATTCAAAGCCGTTGTAACAAAAACAGTTAAGGGGTAAAAGATCATCATCAATGTACTCATTCAAAAAACTGTTCTCAAATAAAACCGTTATGGATGAAAGATCTAAATCCTTGTATTTTTTCAAGAAACTGTTATCAAATAAAAATAGTTACGAAAAAGAAAACATTTCCCTCATACTTACTAGAAAACTGTTTCCAAAACAGTTGCTGGTAAAAACCCCAATCTTTATAAAAATTGTTACTAGTAAAAAACAGTTGTTTCCTTGTATTAATATCGAAAACTATTACCTATGAAAAATAGTTATGAAATGCAAGAGTATATCAAATCTGTTAAACAAAAACAGTTGCAAACATGAGTTTTAGACGATAACCAAACACATGTAAAATGTCATGGAAGTTCAAACAAAAAACTTTCCTTGGAAACATTCTTAAACATGTGTAAAATTCCTATCACTCTATTGCATTATCATGAAGTTGAGACGTCTTCTTCATGTCAATTATAAAGGGCCCTCTTCCATAAACTATGCCTATTACAAAAAGGCACACATTTAATATGACACCGTGCCTATTATAAAAAAGGTACGAGTAGTCTAAAGCATTCCACATGCAAAACTCGAAGGTAAAACTAAAACCTCGAAAAATGAAGCATGCAAAAGACTTAAAGAGTGAAACAGAAACTCAACAAAAGTCGAACTAACATTTATATATTAAAACGGCTAAAACTAAGTATTAACTTATGCTTAGCCGTATAAATTTTTTATATACATTGTGGTGCCCCTAAGTTGTCATTTGGGGAATTTAAAGAAATCCAAATTTACCCCTGATGGGACTGGGGGTAACCACCAATTGATACAAAGAAAAAAAAAAGAGGGGGATGAACCAACTAAATTTCTTCAAGAGAGGGGTTGACTTCATTGGCAGAAGGAGCAGGATCAACTAGAAATGAAGAGGCATGAGTGGTTGGAATCTCACCATCAGGTGAAGAGAGGTTATGACCTTGTTGAGCCTTATCCATGGCTTCCTTAGTTTTAGCTATTTCAACACTAAGGTCAAAACCCTCTTGACTCATTTACATCAATGTGTCAAGGAGAGAGTTCATGTACGCCCAACTCACATCGACATCATCCACCTTTTCAAGATCTTCATAATCTTTTGCCCATACTTGAAGCTCAACTCTCAATCCGTCCTTCTCCGCTTCCGCAGCTTCATGGGCGGCCCTTAATGGTACAATCGACTCCTCTAAAGTTTGAGCTTTGTCTAAAGCCTTACGAAGGTCTTCTTGAGTACGAGTGACTGATTGCACGAGCTCGCCTGAGTATTACTCCTACTGCCCCAACAAGTTTTTCAAGTCTCTAATCTCCTCTGAGGCACATGACAGTTGCTCAGCGAATGAAGACTCCAGAACACTCTTGTCTTTATCAGCCTGAATAGAAGAAGCCTTCTCTACTGCCAGTTCTGCTGCATGAGTCTCATCTGCCACTTCAAGGTACTCTTTTCCTCTTCTAAAGCATCCATGTCAATCCTTAGGCTATCATACTATGCTTTCCAATTATCAACATCGGCCTGCAACTCTTTTGTCTCTTGGTCCGTGTTTGAAATCCTCTTCATAAGCTCCATGCCTATAAGGTTAATCTACAAGAAATAAACCAGTCAGATATGGTAAATTTCATATACGAGAGTGAAAGAGGATAACTTGCATCATACCTTCAAAGAAGTATGCACGACCTCATTGGCCCATGTAAGAGCACCGTGGCTGGCTAGCTTGTCTTTCTCAGAGGGACCTATCAAAGGCTTGAGCCACACTTCGGGCTCACCCGTTTTCTTGAAAAGGTTCCCCTCAGCTGGAACCTCTATTACCACCTGCCGCATCTCTTTGCTAGAAGACTCTACTTCCTTAACGGAAAGCATGGAAGCAGGTAGAGATCAAACATCAATAGACACAGAGGGTTGAGGAGCTGGAGAAGCCACAAGCAAATCAGCAAGGCAAAGCAACAGACGAGACAGCTTCTTCAAAGAAGCAGGAAAGACAGCAGCCAAAGGGACATTGTCAGGAGCAAGATCAACACCCTCATGAATAGGGGAATGTGAAACATCATCAAGGACAGGGGGCTCAATCACAGACACGAAAGGCAAGGTTAAGTCTGTAAGCTCATCATCTTAAACCACCGCCTTCTCCGTGGCCTGTGCACTAAAGCACCTTCTTCTTCTTCTTCTTCTTCTTCTTCTTCTTCTACGGAACAAGACTCACCAATATTCCTTTTCGAGGAAGATGAACCAACAATAATTTCTTGGGCCTGAGCCAAAGACATCTTTGGGATAGAAGAAGCAGACACCCGACGAGCGGAGAACCCTATTAAAAGGGAAAAAGTTAAACGGCAAAGAAAGAAGAGACTCGAGTAAGGAAAGAAGCAAAAACAAGAGCTTCACTTACCGTGGGTCTTTACATGCCAACCATACCTCCCATCGAGGTACTTCCAAGATCTCTTTTCTAAAGGAGCAACGGAAAATAATTTTTCTACCCAATCACGAATATCGAAGACATTATCAACAGTATTCATGATTGCTGAGAGAAGAATAAAAAAATACAGTGTTAATAAAATATCTCAAGTCAAAACGAGAAAAAGTAAATAAATGTGAGCTAAAGCATACTCACGTGCGCGATTCCACTTATCAGGGAAGGGAAGATTTTCTTCACCCNACCTAAACCCTAGAGTGAAAGGGTATGTATAAACAAAAGAATATCCCGTCGTGTAAGACGTTATTCTTTGATTACTATTCGGAATATAGACAGGGAAGTCAGACCTCCAAAATCACTCCCTACGAACAAGGGAAATCTGACCCTCAGTTATAAGGGTTGAATATATTTCGACACTTTCAAGAGAAGAAGATTGGTCTACAAGAACTTGACTACCCCTAGAAAAAACAAACTCAGTAGGGACAATTTCATCGACTCCAGGTTCATGAAGGCGTTTACCTCTACCTCTAGACAAAGACCGAGAAACCCTAAACCTTGGAGAAACTAGAGATCTAGTGGAAGGAGAAGGAACTATCTGAGAAGAAGAGGAGCCCCTCGAAGGAGTGGATCCTATACTTCTAAGTCTACCACCCCTCCGACTCCTAGTCGGAGCAGAAGATGGTGTTAAACTTTCAATATCAATTACTCCTTGAGGTTGGTTTGAAGAAGACATGTTAACAAAGGCAAGAAGAAAGTTCTTTACGAAAGACAAAGTTAGAAAAGTGTTTCGTGGAAGCAAAGAAAAGAAGAAAGGTATTTATACTTGGAGACAACCGTCAAATATGAAAAAAAAGAAAAATAATGATGAAAAGTCATAGTTGAAGATGTCATTCGGGACTGGCACAGCCGCAAAAAGCCCTAAAAGATGCCGAGTAAATGCAGAACCAATCCGAAAAGAACACATGGTATGAGCATTAAATGAAAGTGACAAACTATGCCTATGGTGCAGAGAAAGATACAATGATTCGAGGAAAAGCGGCGGCAAAATATTCCCTCCACAAATGAATATCCACTTACCAAATATTAATCGTTAAATATATGGTAAGTTGGGGGAATATCTGTATTGGTAAAAAACAGTTTCACACCTAAGCCAGCTTTTGACAACTCAACCAGTCACGTGGACACAGGAAAACGTGACAGCTGGATGTGATTCTTTGAAGAGGTACGGTACAAAGAGGCAAGATTCAGTTAACCCTCGAGCTTATCAGTCACAGGAAACTCAACCTGATCAAAACAGGAGAGAGGCACGGTCAGAATGAATCTAGACAAAGCTACGGGCAGATTCAAAGACCCACAATTGATTACTCGAGCGTTATGTAATCGTACCCTATTACCGTTATCCTTTGTAACGCCTCATTAATGTCATAATTAGTCATTGATGAGCAATCATAGCAAGAGTTGTACGTTATACGAATCTCCTATATAAGCGAGGGGAATACAACTTGTAAAGACATCTTATTCTCGAATATAATTGACTTCGCTTTTCTATATTTCTACAATATTGTCTGTGTCACGACCCCAGTTCGCCCTCCGTAAACATGTCGTGACGGCACCTAGTCCCTATAACTAGGTAAGCCTAGCAATGCGGAATATCAACATAAGTTGCGGAATAATTAAGTAAAAACGGAACAAATCTAAAAGAAGGACTGTAAATAAATGCCGCTTGGCATATACAACCCAAAATAATACAGAAGTCTACAATACCACCCCAAAACCCGGAAACTCACGGGAACCACAGGCTAACAAAATATAATACACTGCTTTAACTCCAGAATGTCTATACAACTGTAAGGAAGGATAAACTTTTCACAAAATCTGGAATAAGATAGAGACTCCTGGTCTGCGGACGCGGTAGATGTACCGAGAAGTCTCTGTTGTGTCTCTCAACCTCGGGGATAGTGCGCCTGAGTGGAGGTGCCTGGATCTGCACATGAAAAACATGCGTAGGAAAGGGCATGATTACACCACAACGGTACTCAGTAAGTGCCAAGCCTAACCTCGGTCGGGTAGTGACGAGGAAGGTCAGGGCCTACTGAGGTTAAACCATATAATAGGGATTTACAGTCTAATGAATACAACAGTGAAGTAAGACATGTCAACAAGGCAATAACAAAACACAAGAACAGAGTAAACACGGAATATGAACATCTCAATAACAATGGTAACAATGAGGATCTTCCAGGATACCGTCCTGTAGTCCTTTTCTAAACTATCTAGTGGATCTCCCGGGATACCGTCCCGTAATCCCAAAGTAAATGTGCAGGGGGATCTCCCGGGATACCGTCCCGTAGTCCCAAAGTAAATATGCAGGGGGATCTCCCGGGATACCGTCCCGTAGTTCCAAAGTAAATATGCATGTGGATCTCTCGGAATACCGTCTCGTTGTCCCAAAGTAAATGTGCAGGGGGATCTCCCGGGATACCGTGCCGTAGTCCCAAAGTAAATATGCAGGGGGATCTCCCGGGATACCGTCCCGTAGTCCCAAAGTAAATATGCAGGGGGATCTCCCGGGATACCGTCCCGTAGTCCCAAAGTAAATATGCAGGGGGATCTCCCCGGATACCGTCCCGTAGTCCCAAAGTAAATACGCAGCCACAACAAGAAGACATTCAGAAATAGAGTGCAAAAATACAAGGCAACAAGTAGTTCTAGCCTAACATGCTTCACGTAGTACAATTAAAGCAACTTAAGCAATTAGGCAATTCAAGTCAACTAGGCATGCTTTTCTAAACTAACATAGGCTATAATTGCAAGTAGAATAAAGCAGGTAAGAAAGAAACTCAGTCTAAATATTTAAAGTAAAATCGTATTTTAAACAATTAGCATAAGTACACACTCGTCACCTCACGTACTAGGCATTCAATTACCAAATATCACATCCTAAAGGGGAAAGGTCCCCCACACAAGGTTAGACAAGCCATTTACCTCGAACCGGCTCAAAATCAACTCGAAACCACACGTTTGCCACAAGTATCTGACTCCAAATGACCCAAATCTATACAATTCAATTACATATCGTAAATAACATCTCATGCAACTGATTTTCACTGTTTAATTCAAGCTAAGGCGCAAAATTAGGTAAAATGACAAAAATGGCCCTCGGGCCCACGTCTCGGAATCGGGTAAAAGTTATATTTTCCGGATACCCATTCACTCACGGACTCATTCAACTAGAAACAATCAAAATCCGATGCCAAAAACCCCATAAATTTTCAGAATTTCGGGTTGGGGAAATTTCATCAATTTCCTATGGTTTTCCCCCCATTTTTGATAATTAAACTAAAGAAAACAACTTAGATTAATGGTCTAACAATGAATTAGGATTAGAAAATGTTACCTATGATCTTTCTCTTCAAAACCCACAGAAAATCGCCAATTCTTGAGCCCTTACATGATTTTTTGACTTATGAAATAAACTCTAGGATTTTGGAATAAAACACACAGGGATTTCGCACCTGCGGTCCCGATAACCGCATCTGCGGTACCGCGCCTGCGGAAAGAGCATCGTAGGTACGGGATTCACTTAAGTCCACTGGGGCCGCACCTGCGGTCATTTGGTCGCGCCTACGGTCCCGCACCTACGGAACCCAGGTCGCACCTGCGACCACCAGTCAAATCTCCCCATATCGCACTTGTGATCAAGCCCCATGCGCCTGCGAGTCCGCACCTGCGGAAAAACCTTCGCAGGTGCGAAGACACCAGAAGAGGCCTGGTTCGGCAGCAACAAATTCCCAAATTTTCAACCTCTAAGCATCCGAAACAACCCCGAGGCCCTTGGGACCTCAACCAAAACCACCAACCAACCTTAATACTTCATTGGAACTAGGTCGATCCTTAAAAACACGTCTCATAACATCAAAAACATCGATTATGCATATGTTCAAGCCTAGAAACTTACGAAAATTCTAGAATTCACATCCGACGTCAAAACACGTCTAAACTCATCCGATTGACCTCAAATTTTGCACACACATGCCAAAAGACATGACGAACTACTTCAACTTCCGGAATTCCATTCCGACCCTCGGATCGAAAATTCACTATCGGGCTGGAGACTCCAAAAATTCAAACTTCGGCATTTCAAGCCTAAATGAGCTACGGACTTCCAAAATACATTCTGAACATGCTCCCAACCCCGAAATCACCCAATGGAGCTAACGGAACCATCAGATATCCATTCCGAGGCCGTCTTCACACTGATCCAACTACGGGCAAATTTCTAACACTTAAGCTCTCATTTAGGGACTAAGTGTCCCAAAACTCCCCGAAACTCAAAACCGAACGTCCTGGCAATTCAATTTAGCATAAATAGACTTGGGAAAAAATAGTTAATAGGGGATCGGGGCGTTAATTCTTGAGACGACCGACCGGATCGTCACATCCTCCTACACCTAAAAATTATTTGTCCTCGTATGAGCATAAAGACATACCTGAAGTAGTGAAAAGATGAGGGTAACTGCTGCGTATATCTTGCTCGGCCTCCCAGGTCGCCTCCTCGGCCGGCTGACCGCACCACTGAACCCTTACTGAAGCAATGTTCTTCGACCTAAGCTTTCTGACCTGCCTGTCCAATATAGCTACAGTCTCCTCAACATATGATAGATCCTTGTCCAAGTGGATTGAACTAAAATCCAAGACATGAGACGGGTCAGCGTGATACCTCCGGAGCATCGAAACATGAAATACCGGATGAACTCCTGCCAAGCTGGGAGGTAAGGCAAGATCATAAGCAACCTCCCCAACACGCCTCAATATCCCAAAAGGGCCAATAAACCTCGGAGTCAACTTCCCTTTCTTCCCAAATCTCATAACGCCATTCATAGGCGAAACCCGAAGCAGAACCCGCTCTCCGACCATATATGAAACATCACGAACCTTCCGGTCCGCGTAACTCTTCTGTATGGACTGGGCTGTACGGAGTCTATCCTGAATCACCTTGACCTTCTCCAATGCATCCTGAACCAACTCTGTGCCCAATAGCCTGGCCTCACCCGGCTCAAACCAACCCACCGGAGATCTGCACCTCCTACCATATAAAGCCTCATACGGCGCCATCTGAATG
>ML401015.1:69643-79926 GCA_005239525.1 Nicotiana knightiana
TGGACTGGGCTGTACGGAGTCTATCCTGAATCACCTTGACCTTCTCCAATGCATCCTGAACCAACTCTGTGCCCAATAGCCTGGCCTCACCCGGCTCAAACCAACCCACCGGAGATCTGCACCTCCTACCATATAAAGCCTCATACGGCACCATCTGAATGCTGGATTGGTAACTGTTGTTATAAGCAAACTCCACCAATGGCAGGAACTTATCCCAAGACCCTCCAAACTCAATCACACACGCACAGAGCATATAATCAAGAACCTAAATAGTGCGCTCAGACTATCTGTCCGTCTGGGGGTGAAATGTTGTGCTCAACTCCACCTTGGTACCTAACTCCTGCTGAACGGCTCTCCAGAACCGTGAAGTGAACTGAGTACCTCTGTCTGAAATAATAGAAACTGGAATACCATGCAGACGAACGATCTCCCAAATATAAATCTCCGCCAACCGCTCCAATGAATAAGTAGTCAGTACCTAAATGAAATGGGCTAATTTGGTCAGCCGATCCACAATCACCCAAATAGCATCATGCTTCCTCAAAGTCCGAGGAAGTCCAACCACAAAGTCCATGGTGATCCGCTCCCACTTCCACTCTGGAAGCTCAATCTGCTGAAGTAACCCTCTCGGTCTCTGATACTCACATTTGACCTGCTGACAGTTGAGACACTTGGCTACAAACTCTGCTATATCCTTCTTCATTCTTCGCCACTAATAGTTCTATCTCAGATCCTGGTACATATTCGTGGTACCCAGATGGATGGAATACCGCGAACTATGGGACTCATCTAAAATCAACTCCCGAAGCCCATCAACATTGGGCACACAAATCCGAACCTGCATCCTCAATACCTCGTCACCCCCAATGGTCACATTTCTGGCATCACCGTGCTGAACCGTGTCCTTGAGGACAGGTAAATGAGGATCATCGTACTGCCGCTCCCTGATATGATCGATTAAGTAAGACCGAGAAACCACACAAGATAATACCCGACAAGGCTTAGAAAGATCCAATCTCACGAACTGACTGGATAAGGACTGAACATCTAAGGCTAGAGGCCTTTCAGCTGCATGAAGGTATGACAAACTCCCCAAATTCTCCGCCCGGTGACTCAAGGCGTCGGCCACCACATTGGCCTTCCCCGGGTGGTATAATATAGTGATGTCATAGTCCTTTAGCAACTCTAACCATCTACGCTGGCGCAAATTTAGATCCTTCTGCCTGAATATGTGCTGCAAACTCCGGTGATTCGTAAATATCTCACAGGGAACACCATATAAATAATGACGCCAGATCTTCAAGGCATGAACAATGGCAACTAACTCAAGGTCATGGACATGGTAATTCTTCTCATGTATCTTCAACTGTCTGGACGCGTAGGCAATCACCCTACCGTCCTGCATCAACACAGCTCCAAGGCCGACTCGCAAGGCATCACAATAAACTGTATAAGACCCCGAACCAGTAGGAAATATCAAGATTAGGGCTGTAGTCAAAGCTATCTTGAGCTTCTGAAATCTCGCCTCACACTCCTCTATCCACTGAAATGGGGCACCCTTATAGGTCAATCTAGTCATAGGGGTTGCAATCGATGAAAATTCCTCCACAAAATGGCGGTAGTAACCTGCCAAGCTAAGGAAACTGCGAATATCTGTAACTGAGGACGGCCTGGGCCAACTCTGCACGGCCTCTACCTTCTTCGGATCCACTTGAATACCCTTACTCGATACAACGTGGCCTAATAATGCCACATAACTCAACCAAAACTCATATTTTGAGAACTTTGCATACAACTTTTTCTCTCTCAGGGTCTGAAGCACTGTCCTCAGGTGCTGCTCATGATCTTCCCGACTCCGGGAGTAGACAAGAATATCATCTATGAAAACAATGACGAACGAGTCGAGATATGGCCTGAACACACTGTGCATCAAATGCATAAATGCTGCGGGGGCATTAGTCAGCCCAAATGACATAACTAGAAACTCGTAATGGCCATACCGAGTCCTGAAGGCAGTCTTCGGGATATCTGGCTCCCGAATCTTCTACTGATGGTAACCTGAGCGCAAATCAATCTGAAAGAATACCTGTGTGCCCTGAAGCTGGTCAAATATATCATCAATACGAGGCAAGGGATAACCGTTCTTCACTGTAACCCTGTTCAACTGGCGATAATCAATACACATGCGCATAGAACCATCCTTTTTCTTCACAAACAAGACCGGAGCACCCCAAGGTGAAACACTGGGTCGAAGAAAACCCTTATCAAGCAATTCTTGTAACTAATCCTTCAACTCCTTCAAATCAGGAGGATCCATACGATACGGGGAATGGAAATGGGCTGAGTTCCTGACAACAAATCAATGCCAAAAATCAATGTCTCTATAGGGCGGCATGCCTGGAAGATCAGCTGGAAACACATCGGGATAATCCCGTACCACTGGAACTGAATCAACAGAAGGGGTATCAACACTGACATCTCTCACATAAGCTAAATACGCGGCACACCCCTTCTAAACCATACGCTGAGCTCTAAGAAAAGAGATAACTCTACTAGGAGTGTGATATAAGGTACCACTCCACTCAACATGCGGAATACCTGGCATAGCTAGCGTCATGGTCTTGACGTGACAATCAAGAATAGAATATGGGGCGACAACTAGTCCATGCCCAAGATAATATCAAAATCCACCATATCGAGTAACAATAAATCTGCACTAGTCTCAAAACCATGAATAGTAACCAAACACGACCGATAAACGCGGTTCACAACAAGAGAATCCCCCGCAGGAGTAGAAACATAAATAGGAGAAACCAAAGAATCTCGGGCTATACCCAAATGCGGAGCAAAATAAAAAGACACATAAGAATACGTGGAGCCTGGATCGAATAGAACCGATGCATCTCTGTGACAAACTAGTATAATACTTATAATGACAGAATCAGAGGTAACAGCCTCGGTACGAGCAGGAATAGCATAATATCTGGCCTGGCCTCCCCCTCGAGGGCGACCTCTACCTCCCCGACCTCTGCCCCTAGCTGGATGGGCAGATGGGGTAGCAGCTGGAGCTGTGATCATGGCCTGAGAACCCTGCTGAGTACACTGTGGCTGAAAAGTCTGTGAAGATGCACCCCTAATAAGTCTGGGACAGTCCCTAACCACATGGCGTGTATCGCCACACTCGAAGAAAGCTCTGGGAGGACGTAGTGGCTGTGACTGGCTAGGGCCAGGTCTGCCAGACTGACCTCTGAAAGCACCCTGCGCAAGAGGCGCACTAGAAACTGGAGGTGCATAGTAAGGCTCCTGAGGCCTAGGTGGAGCTGGGGTACACGCTGGCTGCTGGAAGGGCTGAATGAACGGGGCGGACCATATAACCCCTACCATGTCGACCTGCTGCTGGGGTATGGGCACCAGGGTAGTGGCCCGACTCTCGAGACCTCTTGGCCTCTCTCTCCTCTCGCTCCCTAGCGAGCACACCCTCGATCCTCCTAGTAATGCTCACTACCTGCTGATAAGGAATGTCCATCTCCAACTCTCGAGCCATGCTAGATCTGATGGGTGGGATAAGACCCTCAATGATCCGGCGAACCCTCTCGTGGACAGTAGCAACCAAAGCTGGTGCATGCCTAGCTAATCTGGTATAACAGATAGCATACTCTGAAACTGTCATAGCACTCTGGCGAAACTGCTCAAACTCTGCGCGCCATGCGTCCCTGAGGCTCTGAGGAACAAACTCTCTCAGGAACATGTCTGAGAACTGGGTCCAGGTCAGTGAAGCAGCCTCGTCTGGACTGTCTAACTCATAGGTGCGCCACCAGTCATAGGCGGCTCTGCGACACTGGAAGGTAGTAAAGGAAACCCCACTGGATCCGGCTATGCCCATAGTGCGAAGAATATGGTGGCACTCCTCTAGAAACTCCAAGGCATCGTCTGATGCTAGTCCACTGAATACCGGAGGATCATACTTCTTGAACCTCTCAAGTCTCCGCTGCTCGTCCTCTGAAGCAGCTAACCCATCCTCGGGCTGAACTAGCACTACGGGCGGTGCAGGAATGATCTATGGGACCTGCTCCACAGGCGGTCGCTGCTCAGGAGTGCGGGCGATGGGAGTCTATGCTCCTCCCTCGGCCTGGGATGTGGCTGCAGCAAGGGGAAGCAACCCCTCCTGAGCCAGAGTGGTGTACATAGACATGAACTGAGCTAACGTCTCCTGAAGGGCTGGATTAGTAGTGGTAGTAGGCGTGTCAGGTGCCTGAACCTCAGCTGGATCTGCTGGTGGTACCTCGGTGGTAGCTCGCGCAGGTGCTCCCGCTGCACCACGTGCGCGTCCTCAGCCTCTACCTCATCCCCGGCCTTTGACGGCTGCAGTAGGGGTTACGGGTTCCTGATGTCCCGAGTAGCACGTGTCCTCACCATCTGTGAGAGAATAGAAGACAGAGGTTTAGAATTGATGTCAAAAATATTGCACGACAAGGAAATCAATGAAGTGAAGATTTTTCCTAAAACAGTTACATAGCCTCTCGTAGATAAGTACAAACATCTCCGAACCGATCAACGAGACTTTAATAAACCGGCCTGTGTTCCGTGACTCCTATGAACCTAGAGCTCTACCAACTTGTCACGACCCCAATTCGCCCTCCGTGAACATGTCGTGACGGCACCTAGTTCCTATAACTAGGTAAGCTTAGCAATGCGGAATATCAACATAAGTTGCGGAATAATTAAGTAAAAACGGAACAAATCTAAAAGAAGGACTGTAAATAAATGTCGCTTGGTATATACAACCCAAAATAATACGGAAGTCTACAATAAAACCCCAAAACCCGGAAATTCACGGGAACCACAGGCTAATAGAATATAATACACTGATATAACTCCAGAATGTCTATACAACTGTAAGGAAGGATAAACTTTTCACAAAAGCTGGAATAAGATAGAGACTCCTGGTCGGCAGACGTGGTAAATGTACCTAGAAGTCTCTGTTGTGTCTCTCAACCTCGGGGATAGTGCGCCTGAGTGGAGTTACCTTGATTTGCACATGAAAAACATGCGTAGGAGAGGGCATGAGTACACCACAGCGGTACTCAGTAAGTGCCAAGCCTAACCTCGGTCGGGTAGTGACGAGGAAGGTAAGGGCCCTACTGAGGTTAAACCATATAATAGGGATTTACAATATGAAAAACAGACAGTAATAATGAATACAACAGTGAAGTAAGACAGGTCAACAACGCAATAACAAAACACAAGAACAGAGTAAACACGGAATATGAACAACTCAATAACAATGGTAAAAATGAGGATCTCCCAGGATATCGTCCTGTAGTCCTTTTCTCAACTGTCTAGTGGATCTCCCGGATACCATTCCGTAATCCCAAAGTAAATATGCAGGGGGATCTCCCGGGATACCGTCCCGTAGTCCCAAAGTAAATATGCAGGGGGATCTCCCGGGATACCGTCCCGTAGTCCCAAAGTAAATATGCAGGGGGATCTCCCGGGATACCGTCCCGTAGTCCCAAAGTAAATATGCAGGGGGATCTCCCGGGATACCGTCCCGTAGTCCCAAAGTAAATATGCAGGGGGATCTCCCGGGATACCGTCCCGTAGTCCCAAAGTAAATATGCAGGGGGATCTCCCGGGATACCGTCCCGTAGTCCCAAAGTAAATACGCAACCACAACAAGAAGACATTTAGAAATAGAGTGCAAAAATACAAGGCAACACGTAGTTCTAGCCTAACATGCTTCACGTAGTACAATTAAAGCAACCTAAGCAATTAGGCAATTCAAGTCAACTAGGCATGCTTTTCTAAACTAACATAGGCTATAATTGCAAGTAGAATAAAGCAGGTAAGAAAGAAACTCAGTCTAAATATTTAAAGTAAAACCGGATTTTCAACAATTAGCACAAGTACGCGCTCGTCACCTCACATACAAGGCATTCAATTACCAAATATCACATCCTAAGGGGAAAGGTCCCCCACACAAGGTTAGACAAGCCACTTACCTCGAACCGGTTCAAAATCAACTCGAAACCACACGTTTTCCACGAGTATCCGACTCCAAATGGCCCAAATCTATACAATTCAATTACATATCGTAAATAGCATCTCATGCAACTAATTTTCACTGTTCAAGCTAAGGTGCGAAATTAGGTAAAATGACCAAAATGGCCCTCGAGCCCACATCTCGGAATCGGGTAAAAGTTATATTTTCCGGATACCCATTCAGTCACGGACTCATTCAACCAGAAACAATCAAAACCCGATGCCAAAACTCCCATAAATTTTTAGAATTTCGGGTTGGGGAAATTTCATCAATTTCCTATGGTTTTCCCCCATTATTGATAATTAAACTAAAGAAAACAACAGATATTAATGGTCTAATAATGAATTAGGATTAGAAAATGTTACCTATGATCCTTCTCTTCAAAACCCACAGAAAATCGCCAATTCTTGAGCCCTTACACGATTTTTTGACTTATGAAATAAACTCTTGGATTTTGGAATAAAACACACAGGGATCTCGCACCTGCGGTCCCGATAACCGCACCTGCGGTACTGCACCTGCGGAAAGAGCATCACAACTGCGGGATTCACTTAAGTCCACTGGGGCCGCACCTGCGGTCGTTTGGTCGCGCCTGCGGTCCTGCACCTGCGACCACTGGTCAAATCTCCCCCTATCACACCTGCGATCAATCCCCACGCACCTGCGGAAAAATCTTCGCAGGTGCGAAGAAACCAGAAGATGCTTGGTTCAACAGCAGCAAATTCCCAAATTTTCACCCGCTAAGCATCCGAAACAACCCCGAGGCCCCCGGGACCTCAACTAAAACCACCAACCAACCTTAATACTTCATTCAAACTAGGTTGATCCTTAGAAAAATGTCTCATAACATCAAAAACATCGATTATGCATAGGTTCAATCCTAGACACTTAGGAAAATTCTAGAATTCACATTTGATGCCGAAACACG
The DNA here is from genome assembly GCA_005239525.1 of Nicotiana knightiana. Classification (NCBI taxonomy): domain Eukaryota; kingdom Viridiplantae; phylum Streptophyta; class Magnoliopsida; order Solanales; family Solanaceae; genus Nicotiana; species Nicotiana knightiana. Next base: position 76,615 of record ML401015.1, read on the forward strand.
TCTAAACTCATCCGATTGACCTCAAATTTTGCACAGACATCCCAAAAGACATGACGAAACTACTGCAACTTCCAGAATTCCATTCTGACCCTCGGATCAAAAATTCACTATCGGGCTGGAGACTCTAAAAATTCAAACTTCGGCATTTCAAGCCTAAATGAGCTACGAACTTCCAAGATACATTCTGAACATGCCCCCAACCCCGAAATCACCCAACGGAGCTAACAGAATCATCAGATTTCCATTCCGAGGACATCTTCACACTGCTCCAACTACGGGCAACTTTCCAACACTTAAGCTCTCATTTAGGGACTAAGTGTCTCAAAAATCCCCGAAACTCAAAACCGAACGTCCCGACAATTCAATTTAGCAGAAATAGACTTGGGGAAAAATAGTTAATAGGGGATCAGGGCGTTAATTCTTGAGACGACTGACCGGGTCGTCACAGTCTGTTATTCATTTTTCTCCATTTCCTTGATTATTAGTAACTCGTATTCATCTTAAAAATAAGCTTTAGTAAAAGGGTCTAATTCTTTGGTTAAACAGTATGCCCGTAAGACTTGTGACACTAGTTCCTGGCACACACGTGTTAGTTGTTTTGGATTTCGGGTTTGTATATATAGTGGCTCATGCCTCTCTATGACTGTTTTGATTTAAAACTGGCCATTTATCCTTGTCGAATCATGTTTTAAGTTTTAAAACTGAGTATATGTTGAAATGCTTAATCTAATAAGAAGGAACCTTTAGTAAATTGAGTGTCGGCTTGCCTGACCCCGCTGTTGGGCGCCATCACGACCTAAGTTAGGATTTTGGGTCGTGATATTTTCTCCTGGCGATCTCCGGCAACACCATGGGGTTTTCTTTTGTTTATTTCCCGTATATTTCCTTCAGACAGTGGGACTGTATATTATATCTTTTGTATATTCTGTTAGTATGCCCGTAGAACTTGTGACACTAGTTCCTGGCACACACGTGGTAGTTGTTATGGATTTCAGAATTGTATATATATTGGCTCACGCCTCTTCATGACTGCTTTTGATTAAAACTGGCTATTTATCCTTGTCGAATCATGTTTTAAGTTTTAAAAACTGAGTATATTTTAAAGTATTTAATCTAATAAGAAGGAGCCTTTAGTAAATTGAGAGTTGGCTTGCCTGACCCTGTTGTTGGGCGCCATCACGACCTAAGTTAGGATTTTGGGTCGTGATAAGGTTGATACTTTATTTCGGCTAGTGATAGAAGTTGTCCTAGACTTGGGATTGTCATATTTCATCAGAACACTCAGGCTACGTGCCCCATTGCAGTTACAACTCAACTTACATGTTGAAGGGGGAGGTCAGACTCCTAGAGGTGGAGACCCAGCCTGTTGGTATATTTTCTATGGTAGGGCTGAGGTCGTTACATTAAATGGTGCCATTACAATAACAATCTCTAATTATTATAAGGTGATGATTTTCTGAACTTAATACGGTTATGTGTAACTAATAAAATTCTTATAATATGCTCTACTCTCGGGTGAGCTTCGTAACTCAAAAATCTACTTGTGTGAACACTACTATTGAGAAATTCTATGAATATAGCTATGTCTATCATTATATGTTGTAATTTTGTTTAATGGAAAATATTTGAAAGAAGAAAATGGAATGTTTTGATTTACGGTGTGCATATTACTTGTGATTCAGTACTGAGGGCGATATCCTCGCATTTTGATATGATTTGATATGTTTAAACCGGGCTACAAGACGCGGTGAAAGCTATGTAGGGACGAGTTCTTTGTGATGGAAATTCTTGTGTTTAAAGTCTCCCCTGTGAATTAAAACTTTACTATAGTACTGGTAGGGAGTCATGCCTGTTAGGATTATTCAACAATTTATGTATAAAATAATAATGATCATAATAATAAATGAATAAATAATGATAATAAAAGTAATACTAATAATAATTAAAGAAATAAATAAAGAAATAAACTGTGTATAATTTGCCAAATCCGTGTCAGAATTATTGAGCTTTGACTTGCGAGGTATGTGCCGCCCATGTGGCACTAAATGAGACACTTTAAGTCGGGTATATAATTATGAGGTCTTCATGAATCTCACCTCGTCATCAGTATTGTGAAGGTTGAAAGGGGATTATTGTTAATGTGAAGCTGTTGATAATTCCGTAATTCGAACAACTATTAAGAAAATAGAGGCGGTGAGTATGGGCAACCTTGTGTATATTCCAGTTGGTGAGAGGCCGTTAGCTTCAAACATTTAGACGTTGGCTAATCAGTTCGTGAGGTTGGATATTTCCCCCAGCAGTGTTCTAGCTCGTACAGTCGCTCGGTCTTCTCTAATCGAGCATATCCGGAAGCGGCAGGATGGTGACCCACATTTGGCTGTTCTTAGGGACACAGTTCGGCACGGTGATACCAAGCAGGTTATAGTTGGAGATGATGGTGTTTTGAGGATACATGGTTGGTTATGTGTGCCAAATGTTGATGGCCTTCGTGAGTAGATCCTTTAAGAGGCTCACAGTTCTAAGTATTCCATTCACCAGGGGCAGCTAAAAGGTACCAAGATTTGAGGCAACATTATTTGTGGAGAAGGATGAAAAAGGACATTGTGGTGTATGTGGCTCGTTGATTAAATTGTCAGCAGGTAAAGTATGAACATCAGAGACCTGGTGGTTTGCTACAACAAATAGATATTCCTGAGTGGAAGTGAGAGCCTATCACTATGGACTTCGTTGTTGGGCTCCCACGGACTCAGAGGAAATTTGACGCAGTTTGGGTTATTGTGGATAAGCTGACTAAATTAACACACTTCATTCCTGTGGCGAGTACTTATACTTCAGAGCGGTTGGCTGAGTTATATATTCGAGAGATTGTTTGCCTTCATGGTGACCCGTACCACGTGTTAGATTTCAGTTCTGTCAAATTGGACAAAGATTTGACTTATGAGGAGGAGCCAGTAGCTATTTTAGACCGGCATGTTTGTCAGTTGAGGTCTGAGAGTTATCCTTCAGTTCGAGTGCAGTGGAGAGGCTANGAAATAAATAAAGAAATAAACTGTGTATAATTTGCCAAATCCGTGTCAGAATTATTGAGCTTTGACTTGCGAGGTATGTGCCGCCCATGTGGCACTAAATGAGACACTTTAAGTCGGGTATATAATTATGAGGTCTTCATGAATCTCACCTCGTCATCAGTATTGTGAAGGTTGAAAGGGGATTATTGTTAATGTGAAGCTGTTGATAATTCCGTAATTCGAACAACTATTAAGAAAATAGAGGCGGTGAGTATGGGCAACCTTGTGTATATTCCAGTTGGTG
>ML401018.1:0-14758 GCA_005239525.1 Nicotiana knightiana
ACAATGATGATGACGATTATAATTTCGTCTATTTTCGCGTCCACATCCATTGATACCTTCACGACAATAATTTTGTCTTTTTTCAGACTTATCACATATTGCTATCAAATTCTCTTTAAGGGGAATGAGAATGAAGCAAATTCAATGGGACGAGTTTTTACTTCATGTGCCCATAATCATACATGAATTTGATCATGGTAAGACATAGCAATTTTACCACTTCATGTTGTTATAAATTCTTGCCAACTCTATTAGAGTTATAATCAAAACTTATTATCTTTGCTTGTAATTAAAATCAAATTATAGAATTTCAAGAATTTAAAAGAGAAAAATAAAGTAAAATATTTACCTTAAATTCAGAATTTAATCATGAAGAAAGTTCATGGAGAATTGACAATCATTATGCTCAATCCCAAAGCTTCTACTCAATTGATTAGAGTCTCGTGCTGATAACGTGTTATGAACAATAAAAGAAGAAAAACAATATTGTAGAGAAAGAGAGAGAGGAAATTCTTATTGAATTTTGGGATGATATACAATGGGGTAAGACCTCTCTATTTATAGGGGGGAAATGACTTAGCCACAAAGTAGAACTCTCTAAAAGATAGACATTCACTCTAAATAGAGTTCTATTTATAACATTAATAAATTATTTTTTCTCGAAATTACTTTTTCAAAAGTCAAAAGTAAAGTTGGATGACAACAAGTTTCTATACTTAAATATAAGGATGGAGAAAATTATAGTTTAAGATGGTATTTAATCTCATAAACTCCAAATTTGAGCTTTTACCAAAACTATTACTATAATTTAAAAGTGCTTTAACTATTCACTATAAAATAAAATTAAAGAAAAAGAAATTCTCATACGAAGAACACCCGGTGTTTAAACACAATGGAGTCGAGCTTTAATGACTATGCTTCTTTTATCGATATACAAACTTTAAAAAGCAGAAAGTATTTTTGCTTTAAGAAACAAAATAATATTGTATGAAAGAATACATTTCCTCAATATAAATATATAAATATTTTCAGGAATATAATTAAATGATTTTTTTTAGAGAGTTGAAAAACTATCTTCTCATTGAAAGGTTTTTTTACATTTTTCCTTTATCGATAAATTTCATAAAATATTTTGTTTTTAATTTTTTTTTTTTTTTTTGCAGAAATAAATACTTCTCATAAAATGGAGCGTTAATCAAACCAAAAATTCCCAACGATATGATTTCGATAAAGTTGTATGCAGTATATTGAAGAGGGGATATATTTCTTGCGAAAAAAATATTGCTATCACCTTCCAAATTATTCAAAATCAAGATGTGCAATAACTGATTTACTTTTTGATCAGTACATGACTAAGCTAGGTACTGTTCACCCTACAGATGACGAAAAAAAATTTAAAAAGGAGGGAAAAGTCAAAAAGTAAATCAAAGAGAAAGAGAACATCTAAAGCCACCGTCCAAATATTATAATAATAATAACATTTTTTTTGGAACTATTACAAAGTCTTTTAAAAGCTAATTTCCCTTGCCGGTCGAATTTGAGCAGAGCCGTCAAAATAGGTTTGATCTGTGAAACCAACACAACCCAATCCATTATTGGGGCAGGGGTGAGTAAGAATTTTTTACCCGTTTAAAATTGAGGCTTATAAACCCGGCCCAAATTTGTCGGTTGGCCCTTGAGGCTTGACCGATGGTGGGTTTGGGCAGGCCCATATAGGACAAAAATTAATTAAATCAAAATTGAAATATATAATATTTAAAAAAAAGTAAAATCTAAAAAAATAAATTAACTATAATCCCCATCTCCAACCTTTGATTCCTCATTTACCCTTTTATATCAACTAGAATTTAGATTTTTGATATGCATATAGTATGCAAGATTAGTTTTTTTTTTGCTTAATTAAAAACGAACTAGGAAAGTTTTAAGTAGCCAATAATATTTTTTTTCAAATGAAAATATTATTTTAAGTTGCTAATGATCAGTTTGGTTTACTTTAATATATTATTAATATTTAAACTGCTCTTCAGTATTAAAACAGATCAATATTTAATACCCAAAAAAAGTTGACAACACTAACAAATTTCATGAATTTTAAAAATTTCATGGACTATATTGATGAAATCAGCAAGTGATGATAAACGTAAATTAAAAAATCTCAGCATTTAAACTAATTGAAGCAATCCCTAAACCTGAGGAAGTTGAAAGAAAAGTATTAAAAAAATTATTCATGTAACGTTAAAAAAAGTTAGAGATATAGCGAATTTGTATTTCAATTACGAGATTCCTTCTCAAATATTAAGCTTCTTGTACGCTATAAGTGTCTATCCTAAAATTTGGATAACAATTAAACTTATATTGTGGTTTTAAGAATATGTGATTTCACTCAACACCAATTGATAAATATGAAGATAAATGATAGAATTAAATTATAAGTAAAGCAAACCAGTTGTTCAGACAGAACTCAATTCTCGAGTCGAAGTACTCTCAAACTGATAGGTGCAAGAACAGTTAGAAAATAGAGCAAGTTGATGAATAATGTAAGCACGAAAGAAAGAATTATATTTCTTTGACTTCTGTCAATAATGATGTTTACAAATGATTAGAACTCCCTTTTATATAGTAGAGGAATTCTACTTATGGTATAACTCTATTTACAGAAGGAAATCACATGATTAGCTAATTAACCATTTCTGATTTGATTTGTTTCGAGATTTGCACTGTGATCCTTGGCCAGTCATGGATATCTCGCTTTTCCATTACTATGTTGTCTCCGATCTTACTCGGTGCATGTCTCACTTGGCTCCGATTGTTTCCAACCTCGATCTCGACAGATACTTCGATCCTGAACTTGGTGCCTTATCCTCGTGATTTAATTGAAGTTGAACTTCGATGCAACATTCTGATCTCGATCAAATAGTAAAATTGGGTAGTCTCGATTTTAACCGTATACAGATAGTCCCCTCGTTTCTTAGAATGTAGTGACAAGAAACGAATTGAGCCTTCAATTTTTTTACCTCGACCCGACGTGACGTGACGTCATCATGACGTAAGCGGCGAAAATGACCGAAACGTCTCGTTGGTACAGTTCCCCAAAACATCAATGCGCGTTAGTTGGTGGTCGGCCACTAGGGTTGTCGAAACATCGCCGTGAATCTCATAAATAGGCCTTCTCTTCATTGATTCAAGTTTTACTTTCACTTTCTTCTAATCTCCAAGGTTTTTACCTCTCCTACGTTCTTTCTTTCTATAGACCTTCAAGCATCGTTGTTAATCTTCTCTCTAACTTCAAGTTGTATCTCCTTCTTTCTTCTTCAAGCTTAAACGAAAATGGCAAAAACATCCAAAATAGTTCCCCCAAAAGGAAAAAGCCTCTTCTTCACAGTCAGCTGGTGATAAAACGCTGGTGGATCCTCACCCAGAAGAGTGCGTTCCAGGGGGGTGTGACCTTAATTCCGATTTTAAGATCGAGAAAGCTTCCTCGGTCCCTGGTCGATGTGAGTATATGTCGAGGTACATTTGCTCGATAACTGAGAAGTACCTCGAGCAAGTGAAGATAGACTGCAACTGGGGGAATAAAATAATGGTGCTTCCAACCCCTGAAGAAAGCATCACCACCCACTTGGAAGGATATGTGAGTGTATACACTTACCCGGCCCCCTCGACCCCGTCATCATCGACTTCTGCCGTTAGTACCAAATAACCTTAGGCCGAATCCATCCCTCTTTTTGGCGCATAGTCATCATGCTCCGATTTTTTTCAAGCAAAGTCGAGGGGATGACATTCACCCTCGACTACCTCATTAGGTTGTACAACCCCCATATCTATCGAGGGTTGATTAAACTCCAGCGTTGGGCACCAAGGTATTATTCTCGAGCATCGACGAGGACAAAGATCGAGACTGGATGGGTAGGTTTATTCGAGTGAAGACTTCTAACCTTATCCTGGTAGAGAAGAAGCCATTTCCTGAGAAATGGAACATGAAGCGTAAGTATTATTTCATTGTTAGTTTCCATGCATTATTTTGTCCTTCTGCCTTTTCTTATTAATGCCTTCATTCATGATGTAGCGGTTTCTTGGATGGATCGTACGATCCCCGATATTGAGAGTTGGGTTCAGAAACTGGCCTCGACCTCTTCGTACGCCAAGCGCTATTGGCGCGATCTGGCAAAAGGCTGATGAGAGGCCAAGAATCATGGTAAGCCTCCTTCTTACATATCTGATGCATTGATCACAATATCCTTCTATACTCATTCAATTTTCTTGTGTGTAGGCCTGAGTAAAGATGCGGTCATGAGGCCTCCACCTGGCGAGGAGGAGGCTTCGGCCACGGTTTCGAAACCAGTGAAGGATAACAAGAGAAAAAGGGCCTCGACCTCTGAGGACCCAAATCCCAAGACAAAGAAGAGTTCAATTAGAAAATTGAAGGTAGATACTATCCCTGCCCATATACTTCAACGTCTAAGGGAGGAAGAAGAAGCGGATGAAGATGATGAGTCGGTTTTGGTGACCCGAGTGAAAAAAACCATCGAGGTCCCCAAGGTCGTTGAATAGGTGGTGGTTGGTGAGGCCCCACCTCGTGCTGAGGAGGCCTTGGAGAAGGATTCGAGCAAAGTCCCTGAATCGCCTGAGATCGAGGCTGGCTCCCGTCAAACAGTGAGTGTGTCCGAGGGGGCTGGTCCTGAAACCCCTCGAATTGAAAAGAACGCTCCAAGTGACTCACTCGGGGCAGTGATAGTAGGTGACTTCCTAACCCTTCCTACCTTTTCCGAAGAGGCGATTCGGGATGCTCAAGCTTTGAGGACCCTCGAGGTAGGTGGAGTCCCCGGAGGGGAAGATCCCTTCCGATATTGCTTTTTCGTGGTCGAATATTACTCCCGACCTAAATGACACATCCAGCCTCTTCAAAGAGGCTCAACGAATCTTGAACCAGGTAAGTCTTAATCCCTTTGTTGATGTTGTATTCCTTCAGCTTCTGTCTAACTCCCTTTCTTTCACATACATGCCTTTTCCAAGTCCCGGACCAAACTAAACCAATGTGAGGCCGAGCTTCAGAGGCTTTTGGAGGAGAAGAATACCCTCAAGCTTCTCTCCGGGCAAAAAGATGAGGAGATCAATGACCTCCGAGCCAAATTGGCTAAAACTCACAAGGAGCAGACCTAACTAATCGAGCAGGTAATGATACTCTTAAAATCTCATGGGCTTGATTCGGGAACAGAAGCTAATATTTCAATATCACAGTTGTAGAAAAATATCGAGAGGATCGAGCAGTTCCGTGAAGAGGTCAATCAGGTGAAGGCGGAGTCATACGGGTGGAAAGAAGGCATGGACCACCTTGCCGCAGAAAAAGAAACTGCTCTACCCCAATTGTCATCGATTGAAGGCCAGCTTCGAGACATGAAGGAGAAAAGCTCGGCTTGGGCAGGGAATATAGAGGAGCTTGAAGTTCGGTAGGCTTCCGAACTCGCAAAGGCCAAATCTAAGGCCGAGAAAGCAAAGAACGAGGCTGAGGCATCCGTGGCCATCTATCGAATCGATGCTGAAGCCGCCCAAGTTCAAGAAAGAGAGGCCGTTGAGACTACTCAAACTCGAGCATATTGGATTGCCGAACTCTCCAAATGATAGTCTCGGAAGGAAACCCTCGAGGATATCCATGCTCGAGGTTTCGATCTTGCCGAAGAGATAGCAAAGGCAAAAGAACACGAATACAAAGCTAGAGCGCTGGCCACCTCTGATGACTAAGACAATGATGATGATGATGATGATGATGATGATGATGATGATAATGATGATGATGGCAGCAAGAGTGGGTCCGAGAATAGGGAGGACCCCGATGAAGAAGCTACCCCCCACAATAGTTAGGAGCTTTTGTATTTTTTTTCTTTTTCTTTTTTTCTTTTATGTAGGACCACGACTGGTCTTTTGTAAATACCTTCTCATATATAAAATATTTCCTTTTTGATCTTTGTCTCGACTTTTTACTTGTGAAAATTACGATTCGTTTTATGCCTTATGAAAAATTTGATATACTTCATGCCTTGTTAGAATTTTGACTCACTTATTCCTTGTGAAAATTTCGTTTGTGAATTAAAAACGTAGGAAACTTGACCGAAGTCAGACTAATATAGTCTTTGTAGTCGAGTGAGTACTTGCTCGAACTCTAAGTAGGAAAATCCTTAGGTTCTAGTTGAGTGAGGATGAATTCTCGAACTCAAAAAACTTAACGGGCCTTGGGCTCTTGAATTGGGCCGATATGGCCTCCAAAGAGTGGATTTTTCCCCTTTCGGCTTAAAAAGTTTAATCATATAAAAAAATTTCATGCCTTCGTACGAAGTAAGTTTGTGCTTGTTGGGTTTTTTCGGGGTGTAGTGTTATCGAAACCCTTTGCTTTTTTGTGCCTTAGCACAATTTTGTTCAGTACTAAATAGTTTGAAGGTTCGAACAGTTCGATACCCCTTAGGGTTTTTCGAGGGCTGACATTGTCGAAACCCTTTGGTTATTTTGCCGAGGATAGCCTTTTTAATCGGTTTATAAAATTATTTGAATTCCTGCTTTCATTACGGAATTCGGATGTCTTCGAACCATGTTAGTTTGGTCATAGCCTTAGGATTTGCCTCTTGGGCTTATTTTCTCTATTCTACTTCGAACTTGTTCGAAGCGTTAGTCCCCGAGTAGGGTGGTCTTGGCCTATAAAATTGAGGATTGCCTTTTTAAGGTCTTACGGTCTCGAAGTTTAATAATTCAAACATGTCGATTTTTGGATGGCAGTCCCCGAGTACGGGGTTAATCTTTCGAGCTTTAGTTATGATCGGCCCTTGGGCCAGTTTTCGCAATAGATCATAAGTATGAAATTGTAAAGTACAAATTTCTCTAAGGCATGGAACATTTGTTAAGGAAAAAAACTTCTTTCAATAGATTACACATGCGTACATGTTTTTCCATTAGGGCTCGAGTAATCTACATGGACACGGTTCATTCGACCGTTTGGCCCTTTACAAAATTTACCTATCAAGACACTGTTGACACGAAGTATTTTCCTTGAAAACATAACATCCGAGGGTGACGCCCCCCAATATTCGAGGTTATTGTAAAGAAGCCTCGGATATTGTTGAATTTCTCTAAGTTAGCACAAACAATGATTGCCTTGTTAAAAACCTTGCTGGAAAAACCAATTTGGGACAAAAACCGATCGAAGGGAAAAAGAGTGCAACGCGTGCTTTCAGACCTAAGGACCTCATGCTTTTAAAAACTTCGATGCCTTCGATTGAACGCCTGCAACAAGTTAGTATAAACTATAAATGAAAAAGGGGAAGGTCATACCTTAACAATAATATCGTTTAAAGAGTGGTATGCTCCAATTATTTGGCAATTGTTCGCCTTCATCGTGCCAAGTTTGTAGGATCCTTTTCCGATGATATCGAATAGCTGATACAGTCCTTCCCAATTTGGGTCGAGTTTTCCTTCAATTCGTATCGAGTATTGAGGGTGAATTTTCTCAGAACTAAGTCCCCGATTCTAAAGTGATGAAGATTGACTCTTCGATTGTAGTACCTTTCAATACGTTGCTTTTGTGCGGCCACTCGGACGAGGGAGGCTTCCCGTTTTTCATCTAGTAAATCGACACTTGTATTCATAGCCTCGCAATTTGAATCTTATGTTGTGTATCAAAACTTGATGTTAGGTTTCCCGACCTCGATCGGGATCAGAGCTTCGACATCATATACTAAGGAGAACGATGTTGCCCTCGTACTGGATTTTGACGTTGTTCAATACGACCAAAGTACTTCGGGCAATATTTCTCTCTACTTTCCCTTAGCATTGTTCAATCTTTTCTTTAGATTATGAATGATGGTCTTGTTTGTTGATTCGGCCTGACCGTTCCCACTAGGATGATACGGAGTTGACAAGATCCTTTTTATTTTGTGATATTCGAGAAACTTTGTTATTTTGTTGCCGATAAATTATTTTCCATTGTCACATACGATTTCGGCAGGTATCCCGAATCGGCATATGATGTGATCCCAGATGAAGTCTATAACTTCTTTTTCTCTGACTTTCTCAAAAGCATGTGCTTCAATCCACTTAGAGAAATAGCCATTCATAAATAATATGAATTTAGCTTTACCTGGGGCCGATGGCAGAGGGATAACGATATCCACTCCCCATTTCATGAACGGCAATGGAATAGAACTGAATAAAGTTTCTCTCTGGCTGGTGGATCATCGGTGCATATCTTTGGCACTTGCCGCATTTTCGAACGAATTCCTTAGTATCTTTTTCCATATTGGCCCAATAGTATCCCGCTCTGCTGACTTTGTGAACCAGTGATTCGGTACCAGAATGGTTTGCGCAAGTACCTTCGTGAATTTCTCATAGGACGTAGTCGGTGTCTCTTGGACCTAAACATATTTCCAATGGTCCATCAAACATCCTTCTGTATAACGTTCCGTCTTCGGCTAATGTAAATCGTGCAACCTTTGTTCGTAGAGTCCTCAATTCCTTAGGGTCCGATGGAAGTTTTCCGTTTTTTAGATACTCGATGTATTTATTCCCCCAATCTCAGGTTAGGCTTGTGGAGTTTATTTAAGCATTACCTTCTTCGATCACTGACTTCGAAAGTTGTACAACAGTCCCCGAGCTAAATTTGTCGTCCTCGATCGATGACCCCAAATTTGCAAGGGCATCGGCCTCACTGTTTTATTCTCGAGGTACATGTTGTAGGGTCCATTCTTTAAACCGATGTAATGTTACCTGTGGATTTTCTAAGTACCTCTACATTCGATCTTCTTGAACCTCGAAGGTTCTGTTGACTTGGTTTACCACAAGCAGGGAGTCACATTTGGCCTCGATGACCTTCGCTCCGAAGCTTTTAGCCAGCTCGAGACCTGCAATCATGGCCTCATACTCGGCCTCGTCGTTAGTCAACTTAGAAGTTTTGATGGATTGTCTAATTTTATTGCATATGAGCAGCTTCAAAATGATGCCTAGCCCAGATCCCTTCACGTTCGAAGCACCATCGGTGAAAAGAGTCCACACCCCCGAAGATGTACCCATTTTCAGCAACAGTTCCTTTTCGACCTCGGGTACGAGAGCTGGCGTGAAGTCAGAGAGCTGGCGTGAAGTCGGCCACAAAGTCTGCTATGATTTGAGACTTGGTGGTCGTTCGGGGTTGATACTCGATATCATACTCACCGATTTCGGTGGCCCATTTGGCCAATCGGCCTGAGAGTTCGGGCTTATGCAAAACATTACGGAGAGGACACATAATCAACACACAAATTGGGTGACATTGAGAATATGGTTTTAATTTCCTAGAGGCGCTTATTAAAGCAAGCACTAATTATTCTAAGCGTGGGTATCATGTCTCGGCCTCACCTAATGTTCGACTAACATAGTAAACATGAAATTTCATACATTGCTCTTCTCGAACTAGGACCCCACTTACCGCGACTTCTGATACTGCTAAATACAAGTAGAGTTCCGCGTCTGCTTCCGAAGTATGAAGCAGTGGTGGGCTCGAGAGGTACCGCTTTAATTATTCCAATGCCTATTGGCAGGGTACAAACAAAATTCTTCTTCTTTTTGAGCAGTAAGAAGAACATGTGACTTCAATCTGAAGACCTCGAAATAAATAGGCCCAAGGTAGATATTCGCCCCGTTAATCTTTGCACGACCTTAATGTTGTCCACGATTGTGATGTCTTCGATTGCCTTGATTTTATCGGGGTTGATCTCGATCCCTCGATGTGACACCATAAAGCCGAGGAACTTGCTCGAACCGACCCTGAATGCACATTTCTCCGGATTGAGCTTCATGTTGTATTTTCTCAATATATTAAAGGTTTCCTGCAAATGTGTCAAATGGTCCTCTGCACACAGGGACTTAACTAGCATATATTCAATATAGACCTCCATTGATTTACATATTTGTTCTTTGAACATTTTGTTCACTAGGCGTTGGTAAGTAGGACCAGCATTTTTTAGCCCAAATGGCATTACATTATAACAATAGGTGCCATATTTAGTGATGAACGAAGTCTTTTCCTGATCCTCTGGGTTTATTTGAATTTTATTGTACCCGGAGTAGGCGTCGAAAAAACTAAGGATCTCGTGGCCGTGGCATCGATCATGCGATTGATATTCTGCATAGGAAAAGAGTCTTTGGGACATGCTTTGTTTAAATCTTTATAATCTACGCACATCCTAAGTTTTTTCCCTTTTTTAGGGACTACAACTACGTTTTCTAACAATTCGGGATATTTTATTTCCCGGGTGGATCCTATTTTGAGAAGTTTGGTTACCTCATCCTGGATGAATGCATGTTTTACCTCGGACTGGGGCCTTCTCTTTTGTTTTACTGGTTTGAACTTCGGGTCCAGGCTCAATCGATGTGTTGTGATCTCCAGTGGGATCCATGTCATATCTAAGTGGTACAAAGTAAAACAATCCATATTATCGATAAGAAATTTAATGAGTTTTTTCCTGAGTTCGGGGATTAACCTCGTACCCAGGTATACATTTCGATCGGGTCGGTACTCGATCAATATAACCTGTTCCAGCTCTTTGACTATTGATTTGGTGGTGTCGGAATCCTCAGGGATAACGAAGGATCGAGGGATCCAGTACTCGTCGTCCTCTTCTGTTCCCTGCTTTTCCGACTAAGTCGAGGCTGGTGGCTATGGTTGATATTTAGCCTTCTATTTTTTTTTGGTCTCCGATCCCTTTGTTGACGAAAGCGCCGATATCGGTATTACCTCATCGACCGCGAACATTTCTTTTGCAGCATATTATTCCCCATGTATCATTTTCACTACATCCGGCGTTGGGAATTTTAGCATTTGGTGAAGGTTTGAAGGGACTGCCCTCATATTGTGAATTCAAGGTCTTCCGAGCAGTGCGTTGTACCTCATATCGCCTTCTATTACATGGAACTTGGTTTCTTGAATAGTCTCAACTAAGTTTACCAGTAAATGGTTTCACCTTTAGTTGTTTTGCTGGCCATATTGAAACTATTGAGGACCCGAGCTGCATGTACGATTTGATCTTGTAGGGTGAGCTTCTCCATGAACCTTGATAGAATAATATTGGCCGAGCTCCCTGGATCAATCAACACACATTTAACCTGAATTTTATTAATAAGGATAGAAATTACCAAAGAATCATTGTGAGGTTGAGAGATCTTTTCTGCTTCCTCATCGTTGAATGATATGATGCCTTCTGACACATAATCTTGGGTCTGTTTTTCCCTATTAATTGATACTTTAGTGCGTTTGAACATGGGCCCTTGTGTAATATCGATCCCAACAACAATCATATGAATCACGTGTTGTGGTTCTTCCTGCTCATTTTTCCTGTTGGCGTCCCTATATCTGAAATGGTTCTTAGCTCGATCGCTCAAGAACTCTCGAAGGTGGCCCTCGTTGGATAGACATGCTACCTCCTCCCTCAATTGTCTGCAGTCTTTGGTTCTGTGGCCATATGTTCCATGATACTTGCATATTTGATTGAGGTTTCTTTGGGAAGGATCACTTTGTATGGGTCTGGGACATCTAGTATCTTTGATTCTCCCAATGGCTGACATAATACCTGATGCGTCGACACTGAAGTTGTACTCCTAATCGTGGTGCCTCTGTGGGATCAGCATGTTTATCGAAATAACTTTTGCTCATGAGTCCTCGAAAGCTCTGCCCTCGATCATTCCTTCGGTCGTTTCGGATGGGATTGCATCCTAGGCCGATGTTTCTGCGATCCGCATTGTATGGCTGATATCGGTCTCTGTTCGACCGAGGTTCTCTGTTGATATCCTTCTGATTTCTGCCGGGGGGCCTGTTTGGATAGACGGAACCGAAGGGGGCCCCTAGTTGATCATCATCGGCCCTAATCTTCGATTAGTACTGATTATGTACATCGTCCCAGGTTACCACCAGATATTCAATTAAATTCTGCTTCAGTTGATGTGATGCCACTGAACTTCGTTCGTTCAAACCTTGTGTGAAGGCTTGAACAACCCAATCATGTGTGACCGGTGGTAGTTCCATCTGGAACCATGATACAAACTCCCCCAGCATCTCGTTATCCTTTTGTTTCACCTTGAAGAGGTCCGACTTCCTAGTCACAACCTTTATTGCCCCGTCATGTGCCTTTACGAAAAATTCTGCAAGCATAGTGAATGAGTTGATGGAATTAGGTGGCATATTGTGATACCAGATCATTGCTCCCTTCGATAGAGTTTCTCCAAAATTCTTCAGTAGAACAAATTCGATCTCATCATCTTCCAAATCATTTCCTTTTATGGCGCATGTATAGGAGGTGTCATATTCATTGGGATCGGTTGTCCCATTGTACTTAGGGATTTTCGACATGCAGAATTTCTTCGGAATTGGCTTCAGAGCCGAACTTGGGGGGAATGACTTCTGCATAAACTTCTTTGAGTCCATGCCTTTTAAAATCGGTAGTGCCCCCGGTATTTGATCAACCCGGGAATTGTATGTCTCCACTTTCTTATCATTCGCCTCGATTTATTTTCTCCCGATTCAATTCGTCTAGTGAGCTCCTCGAGCATCTTCAATACGGTGGGGTTAGTCCCCGATTTGTTGGCATTCGATCTTTTCGGCACTAGCTCGGTTCTGTGAACGACTTCTGGTTCTACCCCACTCGGCGCTCGATGTTGGTTTTGTAGTTGTGCTATAGCGGCTTATTGAGCCTGTAGCATTTCAAATATCAACTATAGGCTGACTCCACCATCGCCCTGCGTACCTCGACCATCAGATCGACCTTCCCTGCGTACGCTTCCTTCGGGATCAGCGCCTAAATTTGCATCTAGGGAAATATGTGAACTGGCGTTGATTGGATTGGCAATCAGTGCTCCCTCGAGATCAGCCTGAGGCACCTCGACCCCTGGGCGACTATATTGTCATTTTCCCAATGAAACCCGAGGTCGTTGTCACCATGTGTGGGCATTGTTTGTGAGTTTAACATATTTTATCCTGAAAGCAAAAACACTTACAAGAGCAAGCGTAAATTAAGGTATGTTATCGAAATTAGTATTAAGCAATCACTATTATCCTTAGCCCCACAGTGGGTGCCAAACTATTTACCCTAAAATTTGGATAACAATTAAACTTATATTGTGGTTTTAAGAGAATGTGATTTCACTCAACACCAATTGATAAATATGAAGATAAATGATAGAACTAAATTATAAGTAAAGCAAACCAGTTGTTCAGACAGAACTCAACCCTCGAGTCGAAGTACCCTCGAACTGATAGGTGCAAGAACAATTAGAAAATAGAGCAGGCTGATGAAAAATGTAAGCAAGAAAGAAAGAATTATATTGCTTTGACTTCTGTCAGTAATGATGTTTACAAATGATTAAAACTCCCATATATATAGGAAAAGAATTCTACTTATGATATAAATCTATTTACATAAGGAAATCACATGATTAGCTAATTAACCGTTTCTGCTTTGATACGTTCCGAGATTTACGATGTGATCCTTGACCAGTCACGGATATTGATCACGCTCAACTATGTCATATAGAAAGACTAAACGGGCGTTGCAAATATAATCTGGGTATTAAGCCCAGAGTCGATCCCATAGGGAGTTAACGTATCAATCAAGCCGTCAGAATACTAAACTTTTACTTAATCAACTTTCTCAAGAATTATGAATAGCACTTGATAGTGTTTTTACTAATTCTACTGAACAAAATTAATAAACTAAAAATTAACTAGCAATGAGGTGTAAACAATTGTATAAAGGTCTAAGGTTATGGTTTTCCCCCGTCGGTGAACTTCTTTCTTGAATACTTCCTATAGTTTGATTAGTTGTCTCTATCAATCATGAGCACTCTAGATACCATAAATCTCTCTCAATAAATTATGATAATTTACTAGACGCACTCTCTCAAGTTACGCTAGCTAGATTGCATTACAGCTCACTTTAGATTGCACCCGAGGTATCGTTATTTCTAATCCAACCTCTAAACCCTCGGTTATGACTTTCGTCTATACTCCGGGAGTGATGTTGTTCAAACAACTACCTAAATATGCACTCTCTCTCAAATAGATACATAATAAATAGGCACAGTTAATTGAGGATCCTTTCAATTAACTACAACAAGAACATAGTTGAACAAATAGAGATTAACAACCAACCAAAACTATATTAATATCACAATAAGTTCATCCCCCAACGGGTTCCACCAAAACCTTAGATTAAATAAATTAGCTACTCATGCTCATTGTAATCAAATCCAAAATAACTTGCATAATTAAATTACAAAGTAAGGAATAAAGGATGTAAAAATCAATGTTTTGATATTCTGAGTAGTGTTCCACAATCTCCTCTTGTCTCTAATGGCAAAAGTCTCTCAAAGTTGTGTGTTTGAGTCTATTTATATGTTTTGGGACAAACCCTAAACGTGTTGGATACTTCTAGTCAAACCGGAAAACACTTAAAATTTTTAAAACTCGGGCTAGGCCTGATCAAGGACCACGCGTTACAGGCCAAACGCCTGGCTAACGCCTGGCCATACCTGGCGTTACAGCCCAAAGGCCCATCAAACGCCTGGCCATACCGGGCGTTACAACCCAAACGCCCGGCTAACGCCTGGCATGACCAGACTTTACAGCCCAAACGCCTGGCTATAGCCAGGTTCACTCCTTTTTGACTCTTGAGCGTATTTTTGACGTTTATGCATCCATTTAGCTCGGCTTCCATCTCCAATTCACCTACACATGAAATAGACTCCATTATGC
>ML401018.1:15727-45988 GCA_005239525.1 Nicotiana knightiana
CATTAACGCACATAAAATGTAAGGCACATAATGCGTTAAACCATGAATTCTAGCCACACATCAACACCCCACACTTAAACATTTGCTCGTCCTCGACCAATTAAACTACACCCATGAACACAACTTATTAAGCAAATCACTTAACGCGTTATACCAAGAATTTTTAAAATAGTTTAAGCACAAAGGTGTCACATCCTCGCCTCAATAATCGACTCACACATACCATGCTTTATTCATAATTCACTCACTACTCTAACATAGAGGTCAATAACATTACCTTTCCCTCATGAATCATGTGCCCTCACCAAATCAACGAGCTAGTTCCACACACAATGAAATTAAAGAACACTTAGGAACTCAATATAAAAAGAATTCACTCACTCTCAGAAATAATATTCATATGCCACAAAAGATGCACCATAGGCTTGCCCGTAGTGTACTACTCTACTAATCGAGCTCATTCAGTCTAGGATCAAGTAGGACTTTATTTGGTTGTAATGTAGGCTGCGGGACGGGTAGGATACATTTGGATATAAGANCACAATAATACAACTATTTTTTTCCTCTTTTTTTTCAAGTGACTCTTACTTTTTCAAAACAGTGCACCTTTCTCCTTATTTCAATTGTTCTCCTAAAAAGCCAACCTACCACCCCACACTTTAACTTTTCCATACTTCATCACATTTCCAATGCTTACGAGAGGTGACAAGGTTCAAATATATGATCGATTCAAACAAAGGGGTATGGCTTGTAATGTGGTTGCCAAAGAAACAGGATTATAGGCTCAACGGGGTTAACTACGATACATAACAATTAGGCGGGTAAAATATACATAGCTGGCTCAACAAAGAAACGCCTATATCACTTCCAATACTGAACAAAACTACTATTTCGCTTTGCGCACACACGACGCAAGTTCTAGACATCAAATGCAATACACATAATAACATACAAACATCACACACACATGGCACATAACTCACTCAGGATTGGATCTATCACGACACTCCAGTCAAAGCAGTTAAGCAAATTTAAGAATCCACGATTTAAGGTATTTATACTAGAGTCAAAAAATTGAGCCTAAGCGTCACAACCAAAGTACTGACTATTCTCAAAGCATCACAAAGTTCCGAGATATTGCTGCGATTAATTTCTCAACCATGTGGTTCCTACTCCTATAATTAAAACAACCTACACCCGGTTCAATTAGAAACCCTTGGAAAAGAACCGCGGTCCAACGAAAACCAAGGGGGAATTACTACACTACCTAAAACAAAAATCTTTTTGGTATTTTCTTTAGACTTACTTCCCTCAAGAAAACTGTCTAGGAGATCCATCGTCGGGAAGAGTCCACATATTTCTAATTTTTTTTTCTTTTTTGTTCTACCTAAAATAAAAAAACTAACAGAAAAAGTTACAAAACTTACAAAAAAGAAAAACTTACTAACATGAAAAGCTAAAACTACTAACAAGAATGAATACTAAACACAACAAACCACAACAAATATGTACAACACCCCACACTTAAATCATGCAATGTCCTCAGTGCATTACATATAGACAAAACAAGAAGTAAAAATAAGGTGCAAGAAACTCCATGATCAAGCAGCTTCGTCATCCTCTCCATTAGTTTTGCTTTCCATGCTCCTTCGAACAAACACTTGAATCACTATATGCCTCCACTTTGAACTTATGAATTGGACCCCAAGTTTTGATTCTGCTCTATGATCATGCTCCCGGGGTGGTGGAACGAATCTGACTGGCCCAATAAGACAATGTAGTAATCTGCGCTTCTTGGCCATTCGATGAGATGTGTATTCCCGACTTTCTAGCAAGAAGAATTCCAGAGTGTAAGCATCTTGTTGCTTATTCCTTGGCTCCTCAAGTGGTTTGGATGACTCTATTTTCGTATCATCATCCAAACACAATGTGAAAAAATGGTTGGAGTGTGTACCAATGCAATCAACATCCTCAACACTAATGACACTAGATTCAACAAAATACGTATCATCAATGTCCTTGGTTAACTCTAGTATCTTTTATACCACATTGACATCCTCAAAATCCAGTCTGATTGATTGTTGGTGTTCTACTCTGGCATTTTCCACTAGCACTTCATGTACGTCATCATCCATGGGTTCTTTGTTCCTATTAACTAGATAAGGTGGCAGTGGTTTCCGTTCCAACTTGGGTGGTTCTTCAACAGATGGCATGGTCGGTGGGCTCTCTCTTTTCTCTAATTGTAATGACTCAAACTCGAGAGCCCTTGGCCAGACCCCTTTTCCTTCAAGTGCTAACACCCAGTCTGCCAGTTCTTCACCGTTCATGTTATCTAGGTTCATCAAACATGCAGTCAACGGGTCCCCAACAGTCAGGGATGCATCATCTTCTTCCGGGATCACGTTCACGGCATCAATAAGTGAGCAGTTGGCAAACTCACTTGGTCGCCTCATAGACTTCTGCACGTTGAACGTGATTTCTTCATCATTGAGCCTCATCTTAAGTTCACCAGTCTCACAATCGATGAGAGCTCTGCCTGTGGCCAAAAATGGCCTTCCCAAGATTATGGGAATTTCCTCATCCACTTTGCAGTCTAATATCACAAAATCAGCAGGAAATACAAACTTCCCCACTTGCACCAATACATCATCCAGAATGCCGGACGGTCTCTTTACCGTCTTGTCAGCTAGCCGCAATAACATTGAAGTTGGTCTGGCTCTACCGATCCCCAATCTTTTATATATGGCCAGCGTCATCAGATTAATGCTGGCCCCCAAGTCACATAGAGCTTTGGCGAAAGCTAAGCTGCCAATGGTACAAGGAATTGTAAAACTCCCTGGGTCAGACAACTTTTCAGCAATAGGACGCATCACCACCGCACTACAAGTCTGAGTAAGGGTGACAGTAGCCAGATCTTGGAAGTCAACTTTTCTGGACATCAAGTCCTTCATCATTTTAGCGTAACCAGGCATTTCCTTCAACGCATCAATCAATGGGATATTTACCTGTATTTGCTTTAGCATGTCCAAGAACTTTTTGTATTGTTCATCCTTTTGGTATTTGGCCAGCCTTTGAGGGAATGGAGGTGGCAGTCTCTTTTTCACAGTGATTTGGAACTTTTCTTTCTCATCCACCACCTCAACTACCGGCTCCTGGGCTATCTCCACTTATTTTTCAGCCTCACTCTGCGCACTGGGTTCTCCTTCAGTAGGTTGCATTGTTACCTTGGTCAAGTTTGTTGAATAATCAAGTTCAATCGGCATGGGTACTAGTGTCTCGACTTGCCTGCTTTCACGAGCTATCTCCAGTTCCAAGTCTAAGTCCCTGCCATTATGGAGACTCACTGCCATCAGCTGCCTTGGGCCCTGGTCCGTAGAATTTACCTGAGTGTCTGCAGGTAAAGTCCCAAGAGGACGATTGTTCACTGCCATAGATATCTGGACCAACTGTACTTCAATATTTTTAATAGCTGCATCATGTACATCTACTCTCTCACTGATTTTGGCATTTGACCCAATAACCTGCTGCATCATAGCTTCTAACCTGGAAAACCCATCTTCTTNTCTGCTTCGGGCCATGGTCCTTAGGATTCACCTGAGTATCTGCAGGTAAAGTCCCAAGAGGACGATTGTTCACTGCCATAGATATCTGGACCAACTGTACTTCAATATTTTTAATAGCTGCATCATGTACATCTACTCTCTCACTGATTTTAGCAGTTGACCCAATCACCTGTTGCCTCATTGCTTCAAGCCTGGAAAACCCATCTTCTTGCCTCCCCCCATGTTGTTGCTAAGGGGGGTGGTATGTTTGTTGCTGATTCTGATTGTTATACCCTTGTGGCCTTTGGTAAGGTGCCACATTACCATGAGGTCTCATGGCACCCATTGTTTCTATTGTTCTACTGCTGATGAGGTGGTCTATATGGTTGAACTTGTTGATTCCAATTCTGTCCCCCTTGTCTCTGGCCTCCATAATTTGGCACATAATTCATGTTTTCTGGATAAGGAGGGTGATCACATTCTGCATTCCACTGATTACCAAATGGTTGACTAATGCAAGATGTGCATAAGCCCCCATTGGTTGTATCCACGATGTGTACCTGCTGCGTTTGCCCTGATTCCTCCACCTTCTTAGTTAGTATGCTCATCTATGTTATCAAGGTGGTCACGTTCTCTGCAATAGTATTGGATGGATCGAAGGGCACTGAGTGAACGACAGGAGTAATGGGTGCATTCCTGGTTGTCCACCCTGAATTCTGCGCCATTTTATTAAGCAGGATCTGACTTTCTCTCCATGTTTTGCTCAAGAATGCTCCACCAGCTGAGGCATCAACATTTGCCTTTACAGTATCAGCCAGACCCATATAAAAACGCTGCCCCAACATCTGCTCCGGAATACCATGGTGTGGACAGATAACCAGCATTCCCTTAAATCGTTCCCATGTCTCCTGCAATGTTTCAACTGGTTTCTGTCTGAAACTCAAGATTTCATCAATTTGTTGAGCTGTCTTGTTGGGTGGATGAAATTTGTTCACGAACTGCTTAACTAACTCCTCCCATGTGGTAATGGAATTGATGGGGAGTGAGTTTAGCCAAGTCTGGGCTGCTCCAGTCACTGAGAATAGAAACAACAACAATTTTATTGCCTCCTGAGTGACGTTTGGCTGCCTCTGGGTTTTGCAAATCGACAGGAAGTTCTTCACATGCTGTTGGGGGTCTTCGATGTATGACCCTAAGAATAGTCCCTTGCTCTGCAACAAGTGCAACATATTATTTGTAATCTGAAAAGATTCAGCCTGTATTTGAGGGACTAGTATTGCAGTGGCCAAATTCTCTACTGTGGGTTGTGCCCAGTCATATAAAAGAGCCCCTGCCCCTATCTGCGCAACTGGGTCTACCACATCATCCCCATTGTTGTTCCTGTTGTTTGGATCTTCCATGTCGGGTTCAAGTTGTTCAATTGATGGTTGTTGTTTGCTTTTCCGGTTGGCCCGGTTTAGGGCCTTGAAAACTTTCTCGGGGTCTGATAAGGCTTCAAATACTTCACCAGTTCTCGATGAGTTTCTAGGCATGCACCTGTACAACCAAGTTAGCAAACATTAAACTTTCAATGTATAAATGAAAATTAAAGAAAATTGACTATATTTCAGAATTTTGTATTTCTTCCAACTCCAATTGATAACACTGTTAACTCTACGGCAACGGCGCCAAGATTTGATCACGCTTAACTATGTCTTATAGAAAGACTAAACGGGCGTTGGAAATATAATCTGGGATATTAAGCCCAGAGTCGATCTCACAGGGAGTTAACGTATCAATCAGACCGTCAGAATACTAGACTTTTACTTAATTAACTTTCTCAAGAATTATGAATAACACTTTATAGTGTTTTTACTACTTCTACTGAACAAAATTAATAAACTAAAGATTAACTAACAATGGGGTGTAAACAATTGTAATAAAGGTCTAAGGTTATGATTTTCCCCGTCGGTGAACTTCTTTCTTGGATACTTCCTATAGTTTGATTAGTTGTCTCTATCAATCATGAGCACTCTAGCAACCATAAATCTCTCTCAAGTAATTATGATAATTTACTAGACGCACTCTCTCAAGTTACGCTAGCTAGATTGCATTACAGTTCACTTNTACAGCTCACTTTAGATTGCACCCGAGGTATCGTTATTTCTAATCCAACCTCTAAACCCTCGGTTATGACTGTCATCTATACGCCGGGAGTGATGTTGTTCAAACAACTACCTAAATATGCACTCTCTCTCAAGTAGATACATAATAAATAGGCACAATTAATTGAGGATCCTTTCAATTAACTACAACAAGAACGTAGTTGAACAAATAGAGATTAACAACCAACCAAAACTATATTAATATCACAATAAGTTCATCGCCCAACGGGTTCCATCAAAACCCTAGATTAAATAAATTAGCTACTCATGCTCATAGTAATCAAATCCAAAATAACTTGCATAATTAAATTACAGAGTAAGGAATAAAGGATGTAAAAATCAATGTTTTGATCTTCTGAGTAGTGTTCCACAATATCCTCTTGTCTCTAATGACAAAAGTCTCTCAAAGTTGTGTGTTTGAGTCTATTTATTTGTTTTGGGACAAACCCTAAACGTGTAGGATACTTCTAGTCAAACCGGAAAACACTTAAAATTTTTAAAACTCGGACTGGGCCGGATCGAGGACCAGGCGTTACAGGCCAAACGCCTGGCTAACGCCTGGCCATACCTGGCGTTACAGCCCAAACACCCATCAAACGCCTGACCATACCAGGCGTTACAACCCAAACGCCCGGCTAACGCCTGGCATGACCAGACTTTACAGCCCAAACGCCTGGCTATAGCCAGGTTCACTCCTTTTTGACTCTTGAGCGTACTTTTAACGTTTATGCATCCATTTAGCTCGGCTTCCATCTCAATTCACCTACACATGAAATAGACTCCATTATGCTCAAACGAGGTGTATTTTTACCATTAACGCACATAAAATGTAAGGCACATAATGCGTTAAACAATGAATTCTAGCCACACATCAGATATCTCGCTTTTCCGTTACTTTGCCGTCTCCGATCTTACTCGGTGCATGTCTCACTTGGCTCCGGTTGTTACCAACCTCGATCTCGACAGATACTTCGCTCTCGAACTCGGTGCCTTATCCTCGTGATTTAATCGAAGTCGTCCTTCGACGCAACATCCTGATCTCAATCAAATAGTAAAATCAGGTGAGCCCGATTTTAACCGTATGCACTAAGCAAACTAAAGTTATTTACGTGATTAAGCGACTATGTCACGAAGAAATATTTAAAGAATTTTTTTCTAAAAAAGTTGAAAGGCCGACCTACCGTAGCCCCAGACCCTCTTAGTGCTGGGTTGGG
The DNA here is from genome assembly GCA_005239525.1 of Nicotiana knightiana. Classification (NCBI taxonomy): domain Eukaryota; kingdom Viridiplantae; phylum Streptophyta; class Magnoliopsida; order Solanales; family Solanaceae; genus Nicotiana; species Nicotiana knightiana. The sequence continues at coordinate 22,628 of ML401018.1, forward strand.
CTGGCCATTTTAAGGCCCATTTCGATGACGGCCTGATCCGTCATAGGCCACCAAATTTAAAAGTCCACAAGACTTAAACTGGATTGGGCTGGGCTAACCCGTTTTGACAGCTCTATATTTGAGATAACCTCTAACAATTGCATGAGTTATCTATTTTTAAAAAAAAAAATTAACATTGGAATATTTGTACGAGATATTAATTATCTTAATTCAGCCGCAATAGATTGTATCTTGAAGCTTTTTAAAGTTTTAGATACAACTCAAAGTTTATTTCTATTCTTGTTCCGTAGTTAGAATTAGCAACTTGGTATTAGCACATGGACTGTGAACGATCTTTTTGTCCTTTTATTATAGAAAATCGGTGGAATAACCTAGAATACTAAAAAAATATTAATAATGTCTTTTGAAGTTTAAATTTATTTTTAATTATTTGTGAATGGTATGGTCCAGAAAACGTAATATTCGAATTACGCTCATTTAAAAGCACCAGCCAACTATAAAAAATGGGGAGTAAGGTGAAGTTATCAAGGAACAAAAGTAAATTGATTTTTCTTTTCCCTACAATAGTAAAATTGCTTCTTTGTTTGACGTAATTAGGGGTGTACAAGAAAAATCATATCAAATCAAAAGGTTAAACTAAACCGATTAAAAATTCGACTAGGTTTGGTTTGGTAGTGAGTAAAAAAAATTGAACCAACGTGACATATAAATTAAATAATTTTTATATAAAATTTTCTTTAAAAAATGTCTAAAAATATTTAGGATTCTCTTGCAAGATATAAATTTTAATAGAATATGAAGTGCTCCATATTTATTGACCTTAAATAATGGGTTGTATGATCATTTTCTTATCAAATGTTAATGAAATGTGTCTATCTCTTTGTTCTTCCATATTCATATCATATGTTAAGTTCTATTAAATTCTTATATCTTTTTCGACTGTGAAATGGTTATTAATATTTAGGTATCATATTGATTTTTATGTTTAATTACTAAATTCGATTAACCTGAAAGTGTATATCAACGAAAAGTTATTGTCAGCCGACTAAAAAAATAACTATTATGCGTTACTAATGGAATTCTCCTTATTTTAATTGATAATATATTTGTCAGTTTGTTATATTTTTACTAAATAGATATTTACTTATCAAATATTTAACAAAGTAAGATTGAAATAATATGTAAGTAACAAAATACCTGAAAACACGACAAAATCGAATCAATCCAAACTAATATAGTTAGTTTAGTTTAGTTTTGATAAAAATCGAACCAGCCCGATCCATATACACCCCTAGACGCAATGAACAACCAAGACGTCAAAACATGGAATACACGAGTGTTGCCTCAAACCTAATATAAATTGACATTAAGCACACATGTCAAATATAAAATCTTTATTCTATATTCTATATAGTAGAAGTAGAACTACTTTAATTCAACAATTGATCATCACTTTTAGGGAGTGTTTGGTATAACGAAAAATATTTTTTGCGGAAATATTTTTCAAAAAAATATTTTCTTGGAAAACAAGTAGTAATTTTATTCATTTTTCGGTGTTTGGTACGCAAATTAAAGAAAATATTTTTTCAAGAGTATTCATAAATAATTTAGATACAATAAATATGAAGCCATAAATTTTCGAACCAACAACCTTCCGAATCAACAAATGTCATAAACTTTTGAACCGCTAAACTTTTGAAATCGCAAAATTTCGAACCCGTAAACTTTATAATTTCTAAACTTGTAAACTTCCAAACACATAAACGTCCGAACTCATAACTTTGAAACTTGTAAAATTTCGAACCTGTAAACCGAGAGATGAAAAAACTAAAACTGAAAATATATAAAAAAAATATTTTTTTCTGAGCCCCCGGGAGGGGTTGGTGCAGAAAAATGAAAAAACAGAAATTTAAAAATTACAAAAAAAGTAAAGATTTTTTTTTTGTGTAGGGGCGGGAGTGGGAGTGGGTTGGGGTGGGGGTGCAAAAAAACGAAAAAACTAAAATTTAAAAAAAAAAGTCTTTTTGGAGAGAGGGGTAGGGTTAGGTGGGTGGGCGTGAGGTGAGTTGGTAAGGGTGGAGAATGTTGAGAAGAAGTTTTGAAAAATATTTTCCCTTCTCTTCATAAGGAAAATATTTTTCCTCAATTGGAGGAAATGAGTTCATAAAAAAAATATTTTTAAAAATATTTAATCTAACAAAATATGAGAAAATTAAAAAATATTTTGCGTAAAATATTTTCCTTAATACCAAACACACCGTTAGTTAGTATATTTAACTTTAATATATTATAGTAAAATAATGTGATTGAGCCATTGAGGGATGGAATAACATTTGCTCAAAAAGGAGGCCACGTACCAGTACCACGACCCACCCATCTTCGGATAGTTGGTCCGACTCGATTCGCCGGTGATTTATCCCATATTGCTCAAACCCTAATCCAGTCACTCTCTTTGTGTTCTCTCTTACAAGAGTTTATGCCGTAAAACTGCAATTCTTCAGTTCGTTCCAATCTACATATGTCGGTAAATTTCTTCTCTGAAAAACTTATCTATTTCAGTTACCCGACGTAGTTGATATTATTATGTATTTTGTTTTTATTTTAGCATTCCCATTAGTTTATTTGTGCTTTTTGGTGTATAGAGTTGAATTATTTTTTGTTTCCTTGCTGAATTTGCTCATAAAAGTTAGTCATTGCCATTAGTTCATTAGGGTTTTTGTATGTTTTGTTGAATTATTTTTAGTACAATTTCTTTTGTGTGTTACATGCTATTTTAATAAAACAAGTAAGCCTTGACCCCAAGGTAGTTGGGGTTGGTTCCATGAATCATCAGTACCCGTTCAGTTCAATTTGTGCCCTTTCATTACGATAATATTTGTTAGGTGATTTCTTCACATCTGCCGGTAGGCATAGTTACCTGCTACATGTGCTGGTAGGAGGTAGTAGGTACCCAGTGAAATAGTCTCGGTGTGGGCAAGTTGGCATGGACACCACTTTAATAAAAGAATTTTTCTTTTCCATGAAATCTGGCTTATAAATTTTACATGGTTCTTTTGCAGACTGGCAGAGGAGGGAGAGATAGATATCGCAGGGATCATCATCCAAGATCTGAAGAGAAGAGTCATCATGGTCGCGAAAATCCCCCTTCCAGACATCTTTGGGTGGGAAATCTATCTCATAGTCTTTCGGAAAGTACATTGGCCGATCACTTCTTACGTTTTGGAGACCTGGAAAGTGTGGCATTTCAACCAGGTCGAAGCTATGCTTTTGTTAATTTCAGAGACGAGGAAGGGGCCTTTGCTGCTATAAGACATCTCCAAGGTTATGCTGTTGCTGGCAATCCACTTAGGATTGAGTTTACAAAGGCGGTTAGTCTTGTCAACCTTTGCCTAATTTTCCTTGTGACGTTGTTGTCTGCACATAGAAAATTCTCGGCAGAGCACTTGATACTGCTATACTTTTCCGTACAAAGTTTCTATGAAATGCGTTTTCTTACTCGTAAACGTTTGTTGTTATTTTTAATGCAACCATCCAAGTTTGATCTGGATCCTGATCTTCCATTTGCCATCCTATCTGCTTTCACTCAATAATCAGGATACTGGACTCCTCATGGCAGCATTATATGTACAGTATTGTTGTGGAAGCCGGAAGGTCTTGAGAATTTATTTCAGAGGCTAGGAAGTATGGTGCACTTAGTGCTTCTGTAACTCGATTTGTAGGCATGGGCTGAACTGTAAACTAGACTAATATAAGCAGAAACAATCCGAACATTAAAAGTAGATGTATAAACATGGGTGTAATTGTCTAGAATCTTATGGAAGACTTAACCACCAGACTAAGGCAAGTGGTGAAACCTCAGCAGTTAACCATTGGGCCAAGGAAAATAGTAGAAGTTCAACAGTCTAAACACAAATATTCGCAAATGTTGTTTCAGCAACCTCCAAAAGCTAGCAATATTTCAAATGAGCAGCAATCTGGTATAATTTGTACAATAACTCCTGCATGATATCCTTCTATAAAAGATCAAAAATTACCTATGAACGGGACTTGTGGAGTGTATTTATCCCGTGGGGGGGAGGGGGTGTCGTGAGTACTGTGTTTCCCTAAGGGGTCCAATTCCTTCATATGCCAAGCATGGCCCAGTCCATCCACTGTCAACCATACACCACCCAGTGTATTTCAGCCTCTTTTGACTAGTTCAGAAGTTTGCACTCTATCCTGAGCAAATGATGAGTAATCAATTAGGAAAATTCAAAGCTCTTAAACAACTTATACTAAGTCACTAACACTACAGATCATAACAGTTGGTTGCTTCCCCCCCTCACACACACAAAAAAAAAAAAAAAAGATGGAAAAATTGTAACAATTGGTTAAAGTAGTCAAACATTTAATCTCTGAAACCAAAGGAGAATTGACCCAAAAAAAGGAAGGAGAAATGAAATCCAATACCTATATGACATGGAGAATCTAAAGACAATTCCACGAAATTTTCAGCAGATTAAATTTCCACGAATCTTTTGCAAACATGCAGAATATGACAGTGACTTAGCAGGGATTGTCCTGTGGCATTAGCAATTCGGAAATATTAGAATGTCCTTGTATTTTGCTCCCTCAAGCAATCTTGTAGCCTTAATTTGTGAGGGTAGGGAGTGACGAGAAATATCACAGGATTCAGGAGAAGTTTTACACCACACGATGTGCGTTCTTTAATCCACAAGTTATGGATCATCTGAGTAAACAATGGCCACAAGGTCCTTCCATTTTGGTCTCCTTTACTCTGTTTCCATGAAAATCAGTTATCAGGAAGCGAGCTCCTTGCGCAATGTCTTTTTTTGATCACTGTAAAATGCCATCAGAGTCATGTGGAGTATCCAACTATGCATTTCTTTTTGCACTTTTGCTCATTAATAACCAGTGAGAGCATAGATGCTGGTGTCAATTCATTGGATGTGTTAAAGGACAGGGGGACTCTCTTTTCAATCAACCTCGCTGCTTAGTGCCGCAATTGACCTGGACCATGCAGCTGCTCAGTGGCAGCATTTATCTGTTAAGTCATAATTTTAGATGACTCCTTTTGTTCTAGGATAGTCCAAGCTGCATTAGGTAGCACCTCACAAACTTCATACTGGTGCAGCAGCAGCAGCACCACCATATACGCATTTGCGAGTGTTTGAATGCACATGTTTCTTTCTTATTCATATGCATTTAAGAGATGACTTGTCTCCAAGGCAGAGCATAAATCTGGACCTGTTTTTGAGATACTGACCTTGTTCCATTTTGCAAAAGTATGACTTATTAGTTTGCCATGACAAAGCAAAAAGCTAGCATTTAGTAAATTGTTTCCTTTTCCTTTTCCTGTTCCTTTTCCTATTCATCTTCAGTTGCCTTTTGGAATTGGCAACAGTATTTGCAGTATGTGATATAAGGTGAGAGCAAACAATCAAAATTAGATCCTGTTCAAGCAGGAAAACATCTATTGCTAAGGCCTTTCTGTATGGAATGCAGTTGGGATTGAGGGACCATCATGTAGGCCTGTTAGTTTTCCAGAGATGAAATTAACCATCCGCATCTTACTGCTATTTTCAGTTAAAATTACATTGGCAACACATCTCCATAATAAAAGGCTATTAATATCAGAATTATCAGAATTCGCATCACGAAAATTTATTAAATTGCATGGTTTCTGAGTTGTGATCCAGTTCAAACTACTATTATCATGGCTTCACAATTAAATAAATTCCTATGAGCTACATCTCATTTATACTTCACATCTCAGGTGCAGTGCCTTCAAAAGCCACAAAGTAGAATTACAACTGTTTTCATCTTTCTTACCTTTTTGAATCAATGAACCAAATTAAGAGGAAATACAGATTAGCTTTTCTAGAATTCTCTCCAACACAGTAAACCCCAATTCTTCGATCATAATGGTGTCAATGATTGACACTGCAACAACCCAAGTGATAAGGATTCTCATTCTCAACCATATGTTTGGACTGAATAAGCACCTAACGAAACAAACTGATCAAAAGACCATCCAGAACTGTGAGTGATGTATCTGAATTAAAGTGTATGACACGACATTCTACAGAGCATTCCTCAGTTGAACACTTGAACCTGGTAGTTCATCAGCTGATAAGAAAGGTTTCTCAATTTTCTTTCAGGATGTGTTCTATCATACATCAAATTCACCTACATGACCTGAATGACTGGTGGTCATTGATGTGAAAATAAGCAGCAGTTCTCTAATGTGACCTACTTGAATGCTTTGAAACTGTGACACAATTATCTCTTCCTATGGTGTTCTATGATCTAACTTAATCTGTATTCAGAAAGTACCGATCTTGAGGCAAACTCCCCCTGCTTCTGGAAACAAAATTATAGAAGTAAGACTGAAGAGTTGGATAATTAGCTATAATATTTTCAGGAAAAGTGAAATTTTCTTAATTCAGAAAATTTTACAGCTGCCAACCATACATAGATGCTAAGATGCAAATAGAAGCCAGTACATGGCTGAAGTATAACTTATTGACATTATAGTCTCAAACAGAGAGTATCATCAATTGAGCAAAATGAAAGACTGCTGCTCACTAAGTTGTTCCTACTTCTGTCAGCTCCTCCGGAGAAGGCGATCCATTTATACCTATTTGCATGTAAGGCGTTTGAATTACTTTGCGTACTACATGTTTGAATTTAATTAATCCTGATTCCTAAGCAAAAGAATATACAGAAAGAATTTCCTTAAATATAACATTAAATGAGTTTGTCTCCATCTCTTTGGTCAGCTCTTGAAATATTTACATGCTTTGTTTGGATGAGATGATTCTACTTCGCTCTTCTAGAGGTTCACTGAATTGGGCGTGCGTATTTTTATATGTCCATCATGATGTTGGTCTAGGGGCGTGGCTATTTTTATACGTTCATGGTCTTGCGGACTGGACCGTTTTATCCCAAATTAGCGTCACAATCTAGGAACAAGTGGAAGCATGTTTCTGCTACCGGCTGGACCCAACTCATAATTGGCGAATTTGTAGGTCAATTCTAATGAATGTTCCCCAAGAGAACTAGTTTTAAGTATCTCGGGTCTATTATCCAAGGTAACGGGGAGATAGACGAAGATGTCGCACATCGCATCAGAGCGGGATGGATGAAATGGAGGCTCACTTCCGGTGTTTTATGTGATAAGAATATGCCGCCAAGACTTGAGGGTAGTTTTATAGAGTGGTGGTTCGACCGACTATGCTGTATGGGGCTGAGTGTTGGCCAGTCAAGAACTCCCATGTGCAGAAGATGAAAGTAGCATAAATGAGGATGCTGAGATGGATATGTGGGTGTACCGGGAGAATAAGATTTAGAATGAAGCTATCTGGGGCAGAGTGGGAGTAGCCTCCGGACTAGATGCGGGAGTCGAGGCGAAGATGGTTCGGACATGTTAAGAAAAGAAGCATTGATGCTCCTGTTAGGAGGTGTGAGAGGTTGGCCATGGCGAGTTTGAGAAGAGATCGAGGTAGGCCGAAGAAGTACTGGGAAGAGGTGATTAGACAGGACACGGCGTTGCTTCAGCTCACTGAGGACATGACCCTTGATAGGAGGGTGTGGAGGTCGAGGATTAAGGTAGAAGGTTAGTGGGTAGTTTTTAGTTGCTCACCGATAGTCTTAGTAGCACGCATGTCCCTTCATATTCTTAGATTTTTTTTGTGTTATGTGTTTTTGTTCGCCTCAGGTATTGTATTCCCTGTTGCTATTGTTTGGTACCACTTATCCTTTATCTCCCCCTTTTTCTTTTCTCTTCCTTTATTGCTTTCCTCTTCTTCTTACTACCCTTCCTGAGCCGAGGGTCTATTCGAAACAGCCTCTCTACCTGCATTAGGTAGGGGTAAGGTCTGCATACAGACTACTCTTTCCAGACCCCACCTGTTGGGAACATACTGAGTTTGTTGTTGCTATTGTTGTTAATTCCACTGGATGCACGTCAATGGGACCTTCCAATAAGTCTACTGGAATTGACTCTTCAGTTGCCTAAATCTCTTCTTTATTTGCTGCTCTATAGCTGCCTTCCTGGCTTCGTCTTCGACTTCCAGGGTTGTGAACTAACCTCTTCCGTTTACAGCCAGACAACTGGCTGATAAACTGGGCATCTAAAGAATATAAGATCCAAGTTGCCGCCATGCATAAAGGTCAAGTATTGTATTCCACCTATGTATTTATGCTGTCTAATTCTCATGCTGCTGTGTGGCCAACTTTGGAAAATGATACCAGTTGATTTCCATGACATTTGGGGGTCTAAGGCATCAGTGATTCCAAAATAATGCTTATGAATTTGCACCACTTGATAACATAAATTATTTAATTATTTAATCAGAAACAGGATTTGTAGTCTGTTTTATTGTTTCAAAGGTGCTCAACTGTCAGATTTGTCTAAGATGAGGTTTTGATACTTCTCTTTTGGGATTAATCACTTGTACCATTGTGTGATCTTTTTAGGAGCACTTGAGGCTACAAGCCCTCCTGACCAGGACTTATTTCATGAAGGACAATCCTGGGGGCTATATAGGTGTACTGCTTGGTGCCATATGTATTTAAGACAACTACATATGAAGATGTTTAATCCGCCTGCACCATATTGCTGTCACACCCCAACCTAGGTGAGGTGAACATGCACTTAATGTCTTACGTACGTGAGCGACCCATTCCGTACAACTAATAAACTTACCACATTTGCAACACCTGCAATCACAAAATCCCAAACACACACACATGTATATATATAGATATCAACACACGGGCCTGCAAGGCCTCAACCAACACGGACAACTGTCTAGCGTATGGTAACTGACCACATGTAAACATACGTCTACAAAAGCCTCTAAGAACATCTGACAGACATAACATAGTCGGGACAGGGCCCTGGCCTACCCATAAGTCTATATATAAAATCAAAAGATAAGGACTTCTAGGCTCGGCTACACTCCGGATGATATGGAGTCTACCTATCAACAAATGGAACTGAAATTATTTATTATGGGGAGTCCGTCAAACTGCCTACATGAACCTGCAACATGAAATGCTGCGTCCCGGTCAAAGGGATGTTAGTACGAAATAATGTACCAAGTATGTAAGGCAACTGAATAATCATAAATAAGTACTGCAATCAAATAAAAGAATCCCGAAGGAAGATAACTAGATAAAACAATGGTCAAATCACCTGGAGATCAGAGCTCACATCATACGGTAAGTCTAGAAGGTCATATACCATAGCATTACCAAACGGGACCCGTAGCATTGCTATGTAGCTTTGTCTTCCTAAATTTTCTGTATCAACATCTCACAACTTATACCATGTCTAGTCTATCATACGTCAGTCACACGAACACATAAAACTGAAATGCTAACTACTCGTATTGTCTCGTACTTATGTGCTAGCTACCAGACTCATAATTCTGTACTTTCCCTGCTTGTGATCCGGTACTATCATCTCATACTCTACTAATAAGCCGGTACTTCTGGACTGGCTTATCCGTCATCTATCGGGCTATCATGCTCGTATCTTCCAGGCTAGCATTCATGTACTACTAGGTCACTAGACCCGTCTGCTGTACGTATCTATCGTACCAACAACATGCCTCAACAAGTAGAGTTCTCATACCACTTCTACTAAGGTAATCAAATCATACTACAAGCAATAACTATCAACAAAAGACAATCTCATCATTTCTACAATCGTCTACAACAAACAGCTCACATAGTGCCAACTTGTGTCGTCATGATACCAGAGTCCTCATAAGGAAGTCACTTTAGCTCATAGATGCATTCTAAATAGGATAAGAAGCTACTGACAAACATTTGAAACTGGACCAAGGTGCTACCACTTAGGGCATGTACGGGCTACTATAGGCATGAGTACAACAACCCTTAACAGTGGTCGTTTTGATATATGAATACTTACGAGGGAGCCGTTGTAGTTCATATGCATTGTTGGACAGAAACAAGGGATTACTACTGAATATTAACTCGTGATGTCGGGGCAATCTCAAGTAAGGAACGCATGCAACTAGCTAATACATGAGTAGAACAACTCGCATTAAAGGTCGTTATACTAAGGAGGTTTTTACGAGGGAAACATTGTAGCTCAATTACACTCTGGAAAAGAACATGGGTTGTAAAGAGCTATATGAAACACATTCTATCAGGGCGACATCAATTAAGAACATAGGGGGCTGTTAAATACACGAGTATAACATTTCTAAGCATTTCATTTTGGAACTCACTTTTCTGGAGGGGAAACTCACTATAGATCCATGCCTAGGAAGAGGATAACGAATAGCCTTACATACCTCTAAGCCGACCTCTCCACGACGAGTCGGTAATGATGGAACCAACTTTCTCCAAAAATCAAGCTACACAAGAAACAATACTACTATTAATGAAGAGAAGCATAACAACTAGCCGACGATGGCAATCCACTCTATACATTGATTCTACAATGTATATCTTTGCCTAACTCCCGTCTAATCCTCATTACACCATCAACAACACATAAATATACATACCCCAAAACCAGTCCCAACACGTCAAACAACAAATAAAACAACACTAGCATCAACAAGGGAAATATGCTAACTAATAAATGAGCAACAAGCTTGATTTACAGCAAATCGGACAGCATCTCCCCTGTTCTTTTACATCCCTCAAGTCAAGAACAACATCAACACAACAACAATCAACAACTATATGTCCAGCACATGAACAACAAGAACAACCCCTCAAAACGTCACACAACACCCTGAACCCAACTTCAACGTAGCTACCTCTATTTGCAATTTCATCGCTATCCAACCCATCTAAAGCTCTATTAAGCTCAAATACATGGAGAAGAATGATTTTCTTACCTTGGACGACAAGAATCAGCCCACTTATGCCTTGCTTCGACTTAAAATAACTTCAATTCCACAACACCAAAGGAAGAACTAGCTAAACTAACATCACAAAATTTTTTAAAGGAGAAATCACTTCTCAACCTTGGAGAACTTCACTTGAATGGGGAACTGCCTTGGGAGTGTTTGAAGAGGGTGAGGATCAGTTTTGGTTGAAAAGTGAGGTTAAATGGGGTCTCCACTGTTTATATATAATTGGATAAGTTTCCACCGTCTATGTGCGTCCCAAAGGGGGCTGCAGTCTCGCGGTTCGCGAATCTCTCTCTACTCCGGTGTCGTATGGACAAACGGTTTCGTTGGAAACTAGACTCGTAAACCTTCAATTTGGTGGGTGGATAACCCCGTAACTCCAATTATATTGGGAGAAAAGCTCAGTGACATTAGACCCAAATTTCAGTAAACTTATGAACGTAAATTGCAATAACTTTTGCCGACTTTCGACGAAACTTATATTTTTCGATTCGTTTAACTTCTAAAACGTCCAACATGTGTTGTTCATGGTTTTAAACACTTATGAAATTGAGAATAGTCTTGCTCTCTGAGCTTACGTCGACTCACTTACGACGCACTTCAACGTACGAAAGTTGTTAGTGTTCTGTGATATTTCTAGAGCACCATCTTCTTTCTGATTTTTCATTTTTTTCCTTTGGGGGACAGGGGACAGTGTTAGCTGCTGGTACTCATCCGTTTCATCTGACCCCTGTTCCCTCTCACCCTCTCACTTTCCAGTTATTTCCACTAGCAACTGGTTTGTGCCTATTTCTGGCTATCTTAAATTCCCTAGAGAGGTTCTTATATCATGTAGAGACAGAATTGCAAGATGAAAACTCGGCATGCATCAAATTCTTCTGGTATAGTAGGACCAAATCAGAGCATGATGTATTTCTAATATTGAGTTCACAGATTTTTCTTTCTTCATAAATTTGGTACTGAGGAAGTACAGAAGTTTGCTGGATTTGAATCTTATCTGTGTAGAGATTCCATGAAATCAACATTATTGCTATATCATTTACAAAAGGAGCCCTATACCAAAATTTTCAGATTCTGGATAGATCTATATTTAACTAAAGTAGCATTCTCCTACCTAGCTTCACGCACCTATGTGATCTCTCTGGGCCAAATTGTCCATAGAATACACAAAGAGATGGTTTTCCGTATCAGCTTCCGCTCCTTCCTTATTCGCTGCCCGTGCCAGCTGCTCAATACTTATCTTAGGTTACCTGGCATTACCCATTGAATCCCATAAAGATAGCATTCTCCTACCTAGCTTCACGCGCCTATGTGATCTCTCTAGGCCAAATTGTCCATAGAATACACAAAGAGATGGTTTTCCGTATCAGCTTCCGCTCCTTCCTTATTCGCTGCCCGTGCCAGCTGCTCAATACTTATCTTAGGTTACCTGGCATTACCCATTGAATCCCATAAAGATTTAGGAACATACACCAAATCTGCCAGACATGTTTTTTGAGTAATTACCAAATCTTCCAGACATATGTACATATTTACAATGTCAACAAATGATTCACAATTTCCGAGTTCTCTTTGCATAAGCAGCACCAACTGCATAAGTTTAAGGCTCTCTTTTTGCAAATTTTCCTGTGTCACACAAGTTTGATGTGCAATTTATCCATCCAAATCATGCTACCTTGCTTGTAGCATTTTGTTTCCAGATTATCTTCCATAGCCATTCTGTACTTTGCCTAGAGGATTTTTTTTTTCTTTTGACAAAACTAAGGTAACCATTACCATGTAAAAATAGAGAAAAAGGTCTATGTTCTTCCATGGCCATGCAGTATCTAGTGGAATTCCTCGCCAGTAGTTCGTAATGGGACTTCGTAGAAAGTTTTTTACCTGTCCAGCACAATAGTTTCATTGTGTGTCCTGTGGAATAACTCCTTCAACCATTCCCAGCAGGTCTTTTAATCGTTCAACTGCCGGATGGCCCAATCATTAAAATCTATTTTAAATTGGAAATTTCAACTAGCAATCTGCAATGCAACAATTTCTGTTAACCACGAGGCTGTACAAATTAGGGAATATTTCTGCTAAGGTATTCAACCCTACCCATTTTTTGCTACACTTATATAATTTTATTAACATTTGGGCACAAAAAATTCCAATATGCAAGAAATACAAGAAATATTCCTGAAGGTAGAAAATAAAATAAAATAAGCTTTCAACGAACGACACACAATCTTCTTCAATACATAAAGGAACCTCATGGGTGCACCAAAAGGAAATAAAGAATAAACGGTTATTCCATGATTGTACAAAGTTGAAATAAGGAATAAGGAATAAAAGCTCTCCTCTATTTTTCGCCAAACGACCCACATAAGTGCTAGTAGAGCAACATTGCACGCTATGCGTCCTCTCTTTGATCTACTAAAGTTCCAACAAAGCATTACTTCATTTAGAGTGTTGGCATCACTTAAAGTATTCCGAACTATCTCAAAATATCGCACCATCAGTGTTGTCAAAGGCGAAAAGCTCTAAAAAGCGCTTAGGGTCTATTTAGGCTTTAAGCGCAAAGAGAAATTAAAGTGTAGGGTTTAGTAAAAAAAAGCACAATGATGGATAGTAATAAATATATGTGTAATTCAAGAAAATTAGGGTAGAATGTTAGTAAGTAGTCGAGCGTTTTTCTTTTTCTTTCTCAGACCGGTAGTATTAGTGTTAATATGGTATCCATTTTATTTTAAGATTGCTATTACTACCTACTGTTTTATTGTTATCATTCGCTTCGGTTTTGTTAGTATCTTACCGTTGCTACTACTTGTCGCTACTGCTTCATTCCATCTTTTCTTTAGCCGAGGGTCTATCGTAAACAACCTCTCTGTCCTCCCAGAGTAGGAGTAAGGTCTGCGTACACACTACCCTCCCCAGACACCACTTGTGGAAATTCACTGGGTTTTTTTTTGTTGTTATTGTTAATTCAAGAAAAAAAGTAACAAATTCACTTATAATGTTTTCCGTTACAACTAATACACTTATTTGCCGGTCATTGTTATTTTTTAGTATCACTTGATTCAAGATAGAACTCGTGGGTAATAAGACGCATGCCTTAGTACCTTGCCTACACCAACTTAGGCAAGGCGTATCACCCTCATTGAGCTTTTCTAAGCTTCAGGGCTTAAGCGCGCCTTAAATAAGCCTTTGAAAACATTGCCCACCATAACCTCGAGGCTATCAAACAATGAACGCGGAGATTTTCAACGTCTTCACTCGACTCGCTTATATAAAGCACCAAATGATGTACTTAACCTTCCTCATTATTATATTCACTGCTGTCAAGATCTATGTTGCTCGGACTCTTCACTTTGGGTGCTACACCCGTGTTGGCATGACCTGTGTAAGTGTAGGATCTACCGGATCTGATCAACCGATTTTGGGTACTTTGACCAAAGTCGACGGAGAAATTCAGGACATATACATTGATTTTTTAAATTAAAACAAAAGTTAGAGTGAAATTGAACAAAATGGAGTACCTTTTACATAGAAATTTTTATGTCCGGCCTTTTCCTTTAATCTCATTCTCGGTTTCTCCTCTTGATCAATATATTCTCCTTGTCGAAATACCTTGTATGTTTTTCACATAATCTTTTCATAATTTAGACATATTTTTATAACTTTATTTTTAGATATTTGAATTATTTTTAGTCGAATCTCCCCACCCGTATCCGTACCTGGATTCGTATCCCCGGATCATAAGATTTTGATCATGAAAGATTCGACCTCTAGATCTGCACCCGTATAAGACACCCGCACTCGAGTCCGAGCAACTTAGGTCTAGATTACCTCCCTTACTCCTAGCCAAGTGAAAAAGCACACCTTTTCGGATACCTTAGTGATCTAAGTAGATCTATATGGAAGGAAGCCTCCTCCGTACCCGGAGCTTCTCATAATATGAATTAACCAAGAATACTCCATTGCTCCCCACCCCAACCTCCATACATCATGGTGGTTATCCTCTGACGTGTTGTCTTTGTTAAATAAATCGACTAAGTTTTGAAAATTTTCTACTTCTAGTCCTGAAAATTCCTCCTAAACCTCGGTATCCCATACCATTTTTCTTCCTAAATTTTGATTCCTTCCATCACCAACTTTCAATATTTTTTTTCCCCTTCTCAAACTCATCTCAAAAACTACAAATACATTTTTAGAATGAAATCCATGTGGAGCGTGAGTTGGAGAAGTACTCTATGGATATTGTGCACTTATTTTTATTTGATGACCTCTTTGCAATGCTTATTTTTTCCATTATTCTATCTCCAAAGCCATTTAAATAGGAGGCTTTCGTGAAGCCTGAGATTCCTTAATCCTAATTTCTCATCCTCTTTACATTGCATCACTTTTCCCATTTAATCAGATGTATCTTTCGTCCTTCTTGATTTCCTTTCCCTAGGACATCACTCTAAAAGAGTCTTGGAACAGCCCCTAAAGGCGTTATGAAGAAATTTAATCCGTTAGCATAATAACTTCAATTGATAGAAAAATATATGATGACCTAAATCAGTACCATCTCGGGGACTTTTATTTGGCATATCTCGAGTTTAGAATTCTCCTCACACTTTTTCCATCACGATTTTTCTCGTTTAGGAAGCTTTTCTCCTTGATTCTTCTCCTCGTTCATTTTATATTTGACATTGAGATGTTTATATAAAGCGTTCTTTTCTACCTTGCGGCAGCCATGATGGCATGTGTGTTGCGCAGGGCATAAGGGGCATGATGACTTGACGTCATCCTAACCTTATTCTACTCTCCCTTTTCTATCTTGGACGGAATAGGAATTAATGACATCAAGTATGCTGGGATGCTATAAAACATGTGTTGTGCAGGGCATAAGGGGCATGGCGACTTGGCGTCATCCTAAGCTTACTGTATTCACCCTTTTCTATCTTGGACGGAGTGAGAATTAATGACATCAGGTATGCTGGGATGCTATAAAACACACTATTTACCAATGACAATTTTTCTCAAAAAGAGATTTTGTTTTCTTCCACGTGGTTAACCTTTTTCACATTTTTCAATGGACTCTTTCATGTATTATTGTCTTGTATTTTGCGCCAAGTAGTATTTCTAGATACCTTGTTTCAGTTGTTCAACCTTGCAGCTCAAACTTATCTGCTAGCTCTCGAATGGTTCATTAAATATTGTTTGAAAATAAGTTGTTCTATGAAGATCTGTTACTGCCCTGATTGCAACTAGGGTGGTTTTGAGCGATTCTGACCTCATGAGCTAGATTTTGGGGTTGAGTTAGACCCAAGATCTATTTCTTATCATGGTATCCGAGTCAAACTGTCATTATTCCTATCTGGTTTCCCGTGCTCCGCTTCCTTGAACAAATTGGAACAAATTCCAGTATGTGCTCCTTTATCACTTTTGCATCTTCTAATAGTTCCCCTTATTTCTATTCTATTAAAAGAGTGATATCTTTTATGGGCATTAGCCATTCTTAGAAAGAGCCTTATATTTTTATCCCCTTGCTGAAGTCACAAACATCTACATGAAATTTCTTCCACTCTTGCTATTTCCTCGAGCTCCACTCGATGTCTCTTTTCAGGTGACCCTGGATGACTAGTACATGAGTTAGATGTGTCACTGACTAGTATATGAGGGATATGCATTATCTGTCAATAAACATGACCGGTCTCAGGCCTATACTTTCTTTAAATGGTTGAACCTGACTAGCCAGAATAAGGCTCGTATGCTATTTGAGTTTCTAAGCTGCCCAAACCATTATCCTTTTTCAGGTAGGTTTTGCGTATTAAGTGATTTCTGGAGTCATGCCCGTGTTTAATTGTGCTATTTTATGTGCATGCTTCATGCCACTTAATGATTATTAGGATCCCAATTTTCTTGTTTTGTTTGCAGGTTAGAAGTTAAGCAATTTAGTTGAGATCTTGTTTTGCATGAATTGTTGTTTCCGAATTGCTTATAGGGAGGTTTTAATGGAATCATTTTTATTCTTTTCGTTTTCTCTTCGGAAATTCCAATTCGAAGAACAGCACAAGTTTGACTTACAAGATGTACAGATTGTTTCCTCATTTTTGAGGATTTTTCGTTGCCACTAATATGCAAGTGACCATGCTCCTCATCTTCTTCGGTGTAACTTTTCCACTTCTGTGCAGTGTTGTCTAAGTGTACTTGGTTGAGGTCCTAATAGTGCTGCCATCTTTTCCACTTCCCAGTGAAAAGAGCTTTTTCTAAGACATGTCTCCTATATCTCCTGCCCATTCAATGGACAAACTTTTTAGAACGGCATTTCTGTATCCTAGTCAGAAATATAAGATGGTTTTGATTTGATTGACATCATTTTGCTTCATTATATTTGACTCACTGTAGTTTTTTAAAGTTAATTCACCCATATATTGTTGTTCGGGTTATTTAACTTGCAGTGTCTCTCTTTTATATATATATATATATGTGTATGTATGTATGTATGTATGCATGCATATATATATATATATATATATATATATACGTGCATGCATGTGTATGTGTTTTTGCGTACGCACGTGCAATTCTCGTCATATGGCTTTCTTCACTAAAGAGTATTAATAACGTTTTTAGCTTAGAGCTCTTGCGGAACTTGGCGCCTTTTTTCACTTTGTGCTTCTTGACATCACCACTATTGCTTCACTCAGCAAAGGGGAAGAGAAGCTTCTCTTAGCTGTTTATTCCCACTCTGCTTCTCCAACTGGTTTTCCCAGTTCGTGGCAGGATGAAGGTTGTCAAATGGATGCTTAGCTTAGTGATTGGTTACATCCACGGTGTTTATCCAAGTGCACCATTGATATACTCCAGGGAAGAGAAAATAGGTGTGTTGAGGTATTCGAAATATGTTCTTTTGAAGTTAGGAGATTGTGCCTTTAATATGTGCAGAGGTTGTGTTGCTGTCCTGTAACTTGTTTGTAGGCGATATGAGCGTGGAAGTTAAGCTACTCCCAACTTGTTTAAATAGTAGTTAAACTGATGTCCATCTAGATGATTGCATTTGTCAGGTCTTATATGCATGTATGTTTGTTTGCGTATGTGTCACTTCATCATCTTACTTCCAGATTCTTGCTGCAATTATCACAGTACCCTCGTGAAGATAATGCAGTATTACTGTATTGGAGAGTATGGAAAGAAAGCCCTTCAGCAAGAACTGAGACCAGTTTTATATTTTGAGGGTTTTGATTGATGCTTAATGCAGGTACAACTAGAGAAGTGTGTTACTATGTTCTTCGACTAACGGGTTCCTTCTCTAGGTGTTGTACTTCTCAACAATGATACTGCAACTCACCATGTATAATTATTACTTTCTGGTGAAGAAGTTAATCTATATGCCAGCAGATCCACCTCTCTTTTGTTTTTTGTTTTTTAATTTAAAAATATATCGAGAAAAAATGGCGATAATTCTGCTCTAAATAGGGTTTTATATCACAGGAAAAATCATCACCTCCAGCACGGGATGAAGAGTATTTTCCACGTCGAGATGAACGTCCCATGATAAGACGATCTCCACTTCCACAAAGGGACTTGAGGCCTCGCCACTCTACTCCTGACGTACCACCACATCTGGACAAATCAAGGTTAAATGATAAGAGTGGAGAACCCAGTGAGGTCTTATGGATTGGGTTTCCTGCACAATTGAAAGTGGACGAATTCATTTTACGAAAAGCCTTTTCCCCATTTGGACAGATAGATAAGATTACTGCATTTCCTGGTAGAACTTATGCCTTTGTTCGATACAAGAATGTGATGGCAGCTTGCAGGGCAAAAGAAACGTTACAAGGAAAATTATTTGGCAATCCTCGTGTACATATTTGTTTTGCGAGGTCGGAATCTGGAACCTCTAACAAGGAGAGGAGCTCAATGAATGATTCACCATCCTCACATTTAAGATCATATGGGCCCATTGGTTCTTCTGAGAACCTTCGGCATCGTAGGGACTTTGGTAATGCTTCTGGAGATCATGGCATGAGGTCTCCAAGGTTTAACTCAGATATGGATCCTGGTGATTCTCGTCTTGCTGGTTTTGGCAGAAGGGGTAATTCATGGGCAGGTGAAGATGGTGAACTTGACAGGAGGAGATTTCCAGCTCTGGATTCCGAACTGGGGCATGGGGACAATGCTTACAATCAGCGTAGTCCTCCAAGGAAAAGAGTTTTAGACTTACGTGAATTTTCTCCTCAGCGGTTCCCTAGACAAGATCCATTGTATGATGATTCATGGGACTTGCCTGAGGATCCTTTAGTCTTTCATGAAGCTAAGAAACTGAAGACCAGCTCCTATCCTCCAGAAAATGAGCTTCCAGAATATCCTTTCACTGATATGGAACCAGCAAAACACAGAGGGTACCATGAGTTTTCCCAAGCCGAGGTTCTTGATAAAAACTTTGATTCTGGATCTCTTGTTCATAGACAGATCCCTGAGCGGATGATGAACTCGAATCTACCTTATCCGGAGGAGAATGAACGCTGGAATTCACGTTTTGATGGTTTTAAGGTGGGGTCTGGTCAATTGGCTTCAAATGCTGAGCAGAAAAGATTGACTCCTGAACCACATCCCTCATCCATGAATACTGAGTGGAAATGGGAAGGTACAATAGCCAAGGGAGGAACTGCTGTCTGTCGCGCTCGATGCTTTCCTGTGGGCAAACATCTAGACATGAACTTGTAAGTAATAACTTGCTTCAGGGGTAAATGTTTCCATAGGCATAATTTCTGACCCTAAAGCTCACAAGTTATTGAAATAAAAAACTGATGGACGACTTCCAGTTGGAAATCTTTTTCGAACTGCAGGGCTCCTACCCTCTAGACATTTGACTTGAAGCCCTTCCTCACACAGAAATATCACAAGTGCAAATATACTCCGCTGTAACTGATAAAATCATACTTAGTGCATGGAGCTCATGTTGTATAACAATTGTAGTTTCCAATATGTGCTTTTGAATTAACTTTAAAATGTTGGATTGGTAAGCTCAACATTCAGGTAAATATCACTTTAGAGCAACTTTCTACAAGACCTTGTACAGTGTTCAGGTGATTGATGCTGTAAGAGCAATACTTAGGCTTGCTCAAGTCAAATATAATCATTTTCCGTTTATATGGTCGAGAATGAATTGTAATAGAACTCTGATAGTGCACTCTTTGGAGAATTCAGTGTTTTACAACCTCGTTACGTAGAAGTGAATTTTCGATTAGGGCATCTCTTATCTTAGAAGCCAGAGATAGAAAATGGATAGCGTTAATAGTCTGGTTTACCTAATTTAAGGAGATCCAGAGATTGAATTTTGCGCCTTCTTGCCCTTTCGGGAGGCAATCATCATTTCTCTTGTATGGAGTAGGAAATCTTTGTTCATGTTATCAAGTACATGGGAAGAATTCTAGAATGGTACTTAAGTAGTCACAAAACTTGTTTTTACTTTCTCGTTCATCTTAGAATTATAAATTTCTGTCTTATACATTTGTTCACAGGGTTTTTGGGATCAAATTACACTTCTAAGTAAAAAATGAGCTATCTTCTTAGATTGAGAACTTTACACCCAGTGTTACGTATAGAACTTAAATTCTTTTTCTTCCATTGAGTTTGCAATGGTTCACAATTCTGCAGACCTGTATTCTTAGACTGCACAGCAAGGACTAGTTTAGACATGCTTGCGAAGCATTACTATCAAGCAGCTGGTTCTTGGGTTGTCTTCTTCGTTCCAGCTAGTGATCCTGACATGGCATTTTACAATGAATTCATGAATTATCTTGGTGAGAAGCAGCGAGCTGCTGTGGCGAAATTGGATGATAGGACCACTATGTTTCTTGTACCTCCTTCAGACTTCTCTGAGAAAGTCCTTAAAGTACCAGGAAAACTGAGCATCTCTGGTGTTGTTTTGAGATTAGAACCTACTGGTTCCAGTTATGCGTCTCTTCACCAACAGCCTGAGAAGAATGAAAGCAGTATTACCGGTTTCCAGGGCATGACATCGTTTGCCAAGCCGATATCGCCTTCCGGGCCTAATTCTGCACTTACATCGTACTCAACTACTCAGAGGTCAGGAATCAGTAGTAATATGTCTTTTCCTGGCATAGATACAGGACCTCCAGCTGCTTCATTTCCAGGCTCTCTTCATCCAGGTGGTAACTTTTCGGAGCCACTTAGTGGAGACAGGAATAATTACATGGTCAATCAGCAGTACCCTGCCATGGGACAGAACTGGTCTTCCCATGATACGCAGAACATGAATCCTGGTGCTAAGAATATCACCTCACAATCATCCGTTGGCAGAAATGATCCTGCAATGGTTCAGGGATATAATCCGGTCATGCCTAGTACAGGACATGAAAGTTCAAGCTTCTACAGGGGTGAAGTTTCAAGTATCCGTTCTAATGGGAATAACAGACCTCCTCTGGAGGCAAAAACACCAATTTCAGCACCTCTTCAATCAGAACAACTTGCATTGTTAGCCTCGTCACTTCTTGGACAGCAGAGACAATCTGGGGTTACACCCACAGGACAAGATCCTAGACAATCAGGCACCGCTTACATGCCTGACAACTCATACAGACCACAGCAGAATCTTCCGCCCTTAAACAATCCGGCTGTTGATCTTTCATCATCACAGTTTGGTCAAATGCAGCAATTGCTTCAGCAGCAGCAGCAACAACAACCAACTATGAGTTTGCCAGGCCCACCTCCGAGAGATCTTCAACATGGCACTCAATTGAACCAACTGCAGACTGCAGCAGATGAGGAAACGGACCCACAGAAGCGCTTGCAGGCAACATTGCAGTTGGCAGCAGTTCTTCTTCATCAAATTCAACAGGGTAAAGGGACCTAATGAGCAAATATATACATACGTATCGAGGTCATTAGTTCTACTGGATGTATTTAGTTGCTTCTATATGGGGGAGAAGCATCTTCTTTGAGCTGTGCTTTCAAATTTGACCTAGAGCTAAGAAACTTGCTGCATCATTCCTTATCAAAAAAACTTGCTGCATCATTCTGTTCCTCCAAATCTCTGTCTATCTTAACTTTTTAATATATTGCTTCTTGTACTTGTGGTTTGACCTGTAGTTCAAGACTAATTCATTCTCCCTTGTTTTTGATAGCTCGAGGCTTTGAGTTGGGATTCTACTGTACAGTTTTGAATTTTTGATTGTTCAACTGGACCGTGTAGCTGTGTTCTGTGCAAAAAATTTGTGCCATTTCTATTTCCTTGGCATTTATGCTCATGGCTTGACATGTCATTATTTTTCATCTCCCTACATGGAGTTGGAATATCTACATTATGCATTAAAATTGTAGCTCTTCACATCAAGCTTTAAAATTTCGCCCGATTTGTGACAAGAATATGGAAGTCTGACATTTCAAGCACTTCACTTTCTTATGTTGAGGCTAAATGGAGTTATTTCTTTAATCAAGAAACAGAGAATAAGTCCTATCAACAACCATCTCCAGAACGAGAGATATTGTGAGAGTTACTAAAAGGGAATTAGCTTAGTAAGTCAAGAAAAGGGAATAAAAACTGTTTGAACACAGCATTTTCTTTAGCGAGTTTAACTTTGATACATAAATTTCTTTACACTAATGGCTTACTAAATATTTGAGTTATTTGGATTACATATAAATAATCTTAAAATTTAAACCTTCTTGATAAATATAGATAATCATGGGATCTTAATTAAGAAACACTACATGAAACAAGATTAATTTTTTCTAAAATATCTTAGTTATAATTCTATTTTCTTTTTTGGTACCATTCTCGCCGGTGTCATAGTTCCTAAAAATGCTCAGGAATCAAAATAATAACTCATATTTATCACAAAACAATCAAAGGTTTAAATTATGAAGGACTCTTTGTTTACGACTTAACTCTTTTACTACTACTTGAACTATTATTTGGTGTGTTGATATTTTTCAAAAATATTTCTATTTTAAAATTTCAATTTCTAAAACTTTATTTTTCAATAATTTTTATAATAATGTAAGTGAAAATATTATCCTTAATGCAAAACTCATTTTAGTCGGTTATCTAAAAGTTTACAAAACTAATTTTAGCTAGTGAATTTTCTTTTTCAATATGACTCCATTTTGATATTTGACATTAACCATATTAAATATCTCAGTTATTTAAATTATATGTAACTAACATTAAAATTTAAACTTTCTAGATAATTATAGATAATCGTTAGATAATAATTAAGACACACTAAATGAAAAAAGACGAACATTTTCTCAAATCTCGTAGTGATATTTTATTTTTGTACCATTCTCATTGGTGTCATTGGAACGTAAAATAGCCACAAAGAGAAATAACAACTCGTATTTATGGCAAAGAATAAAGGTTGACACAATATGAATGATTCTTTGTTTATGACGTGATTCTTTTACTACGACTTGAACTCTTATTTGGTATGATGTTATCTTTCAAAAAAAAAAAAAAAAAAAAAAA
>ML401018.1:45997-65968 GCA_005239525.1 Nicotiana knightiana
GTATATATATATATATCAATAATGATTACCTTTATAATGATGCAAGTGAAGATATTATTCTTAATTTAAAACCCACTTTAATCAGCTATCTAAAAATTTAAATGATTCTTTAGCCGGTGAAACTTTATTTCAGTATGGATGGCAAGGCAATATGAATGTTCTATCATGTTCCATCTGTTGCGCCTCCTTTTTCTCACGAAATCGGGTTTCGACATTCGACAATTCCTTTTGAGAGAAGGGAAAAGGAATTGGTTGTTGGAGAGTCGCCACCTAACGGATTAAGGTCGTTAGGGCACCTATAGCAAATAACTCAGATTATATCAGTTTGTATCACCAGAGATCGGGTAAGGGCTCAAATTACCTTGAGGGGAAGGTGTTAGGCACCCCTCGAGGTCCACAACGGTGGTCCCGGCCGAGCTCAACTTATGTGAATTAGTCTAAGAAAGCGAAGAAACTATTTAATAGGGATGTGGGGTCCTAATTTTTTTAGCCTATAGCATCACCCCGTGCAACATAAATAATACTTCGTAACTCTCCCAAGACGGGGGTGTTACTCGTATTATTCAGAGGGAACAAACTATCATCTCCTGCTACCCGATTACTATCTTTAAGGTTTTACCTAAAGTGCTCTAATCAATTCTAATTCGTGTCCTATGCGTGCACTACCCGTCCCTTACCTATGGTCCTGGAGGCATTGGAACCTCTATTTTAGGATGGTTCTAGACTCGACCTAAGTTTCTCAAAATTGTAAAATACTAGGCGACAAGCAAAACAGTTGGGACTTTTCATATAAAGACAGATATGAGCTCAAATTAACCTCCACATATAAACAACAAATGCACGCAGCTAATTAACATGTTTTATTAATCGTAGAGTCCAATAGGCAGGATATCTATGTGATATTGAACATGCAGGTAGTCGTATGTAGAATCAGTTTCTTAATACGAGTATCAGAACCTATATGTATATTTGTCTACTGATTTTAGCTCAGCGCAGTATCTGGGCGTTCATACGATAATGAATAACAACAAATCACAAGCATAAGTCCAGAATTATTATTTAATCCTGTAGGCATATTACCTACATGATTGATAGTGATAATCGTGTTTAGAATTAGTTAATAGAATCCAATAGGCATGATTTCTAGGATTGAACTGATTTTAAGCCTATAGGCATGATTTCTAGGATTGAACTGATTTTTATCCTATAGGCATGACTTCTAGAATTGAATTGATTTAATCCTATAGGCATGATTTATAAAACTGAACAGATTTTAATCCTATATGCATGATTTATATCATTAAGCAACACATGAGCAGGAATTTATACACATTGAGCTAGAAAACAATTAAACCAAGTATTGGTCCTATATGCATGGTTGCTAACACACGATTACTAGACAAATTGATACACCTAAAGGCAGGATTTCCAACATATCCCAACGTCAGCCCTATAGGCAGGATTTCTAGTATGTAAACACAATATAGAACCTATACAATTTCAACAATCATGATATGAAACTGATAAGCATAACCAACAACACAAATAGAGACCCTATAGGCGGGATTTCTACCCGACTTTGTAAATGAAAATAAGAAACCCTTCCCAATTTTACTAAATACCCCAGAATTGTTGTTACAAACTTATTACAGACCAAGTTAATGAATGAATTACAGAATAAAATAAAGTACAGAGAGCCTACAACAGGCCCAAATACACCTGAGCAACCCAGGCGTTCAACCCAAAACAGCTCTAAGGCTCATATTCATGGATACACAAGAACTAGTGGCGAACGATTCACCCATAGCACACAGAACCCAAATCTCTAGTGCATCAGAGTTCCCAAGGGCTTAAAGTACCCAGGGCAGTGTTCACACTAGAGAACAAATGCCCAAATAACTCAAAGGAGATTAGAAACCAAACTTTCTGTGTGTCAGAGTTCACAAGGGTCTCACATGAACCCCGAGCAATGCTCACACTAGGGAGGTCAAGGACAGAACCTAAGTGGACCTAAGAATGGAGATTTAAAGTAGCATAAGCAGCACATAGAAGGGTCAATGGTTAAGAGACAGATTTTAAAACATATCTAGTTTTAGGAAGCCAACATAACAGAGTTCAAAACAAAGAATAATAGACAACAATGATTTGAACATATAGAGTCAGAATTGCACTGGCGGATATAAGAAAACAAATTGGCAAGATTTGAAAAATTGTTCATGCTCAAATGCATAATACTTAATAAGTTAAAGTCTGCAAGGACTAATTAGGTTGAGTGCACATGCTAGCATTAAGGACAACCTTGTTTATTTACAAAACAGTATTTAGACATGGTATAAAAGCAAAAGTCAAATAATTATATGGAATCCAAACGAATTAAAGACATGCTAAACAACAAGTTATTAGGGTACATGAATGACAGAAAAAGGCTTAATACTGACCAAACATAACAATACAGACTTTGCAAAGATTCAGAACAGGTGAACTGATAAATATCCTAGTATTACCCTATAGATTGCTAAATTCAGGGCAAGTTCAGAACTAGCAAAAGCATACAGGAAACAAATTAGAAGACATTAATCTAATCCTTAATAGGATTCATATTATTCAAAACAAACAGTCTCAAAACTAATAGTAGTAATTAGATAACTGAAGAAAATCATATAAACATGAAATTGGTAGAATCATGCTCAAAATAAACTTTAAACATGTTGGATCATAAACACAGGTCACAAATGCATAGAAATAAAATGGCAAAGGAATAGTAAATCACCAATTAGGCGAGAAAAGCAATAATAACACCACAATAGTCAAGAACCCAGAATATTTGGCCTTGGTTTTCAGCCGGCCAAAACCAGAAATAGGACGAGATAACACAGAGCCCAATCTTAAATTTCTTAGTGAGGTTACCGTGATTCTAGTCTCCCTAAAGGGGAAAGCGTAGGGGTTTATATAGTAGCATAGAATGAATAGGGTAAACAAGGAAAAAAAAATCATAAAATCAAACACAAACAAGGAAGCTCTATACACATAATCAGTAAATAATCAGTTTTGAAGAAAAATAAGGTAAACCTAGTTTTTAGGAAAGCAAATATTAGCAGAATATTCATAAAACAGTAGCATAGGATGAATTTAAACACAAATAACACCTAAAATCAGAGAATCAAACTAATTTTAGGTCCCATCTAAAGAGATATGAAAACCCTAAATTAGGGCCAGAGGAAATATTGACAGAAGAGAAAAATCGGACAAACATATAAGGAAATAAAGTAAAATAAACAACAAACAAGGAAATAAAACATGCAAAATCAACCTTGAGATCAATTTAAGAGAGAAATTCAGTAAATCGAGTTTTAGGAAAGGTGTAAATCCCATAAATTCAAACAATATCGGACTCATGTAACACAAAATCAAACGGAATATAGTCCAGGTACCGGAAATAGAATAGAATCGAAGAGATAGCACTTGCCATGTTTAGGCAAGTACTAAGTAACACCATAAAGAATCGACCAGTAACGAGAATGTGCTAATATGGTAAGGAAATAAGAGGGAAATCCCACTAGAAAGGGGATTAGGAGGGGGATCTTGGGTGACGACGGCTTAGGGTTCATAGGATTAGAGATAAGAGTATTTTGTGACGGCGGGTTAGGGGATATATGGTTAGGGTTAGCGGGTTGGGATATAAAGAGAGTGAGAGTTTTATTTTGTGTTGGGTATTAGGTAATTGGGCTGGGTAATGGGGTTGGTTTGGGTAGCTTAGGTCCGAAATAATTAGGGAAAATAGACTATTATTTAAATACCCAATTAAATTAGTAAATAATTCGTAAAAAATGAAAAATAAATAGTAAAAATATTATTTGTTAATAAAATGGTTAATAAGAGTTATTTAACACTATAAAAATATGAAAAGTTATTTTTTGCATAAATAAAGTAATTATAAGTATATACGGGCTATTATTACAAAATGTGCAATTTTAATCTTTAAAAATGCGAATGTAATTATAACAAATGCACAAAAATATTTAAAACCTAGTATGGATATAAATGATGAAGTTAGATGATAAAATCATCGTAAAATAATTACTGATCCAATTAATGATTATTTATCTAATAAAATATGGGAATATATTGATTTAAAGATCTTTAAAATTATAGAAAATCAAGAAAAAATGCTTGTATGTGTTTATGAATAAAATGATGATGCATATGTGCTATTTTGAAAGTATATATGTATATTTAAGAAAATAAGAGGGAAAAATTAGGTATCAATAGCTGCCCCTCTTTACCCGGGAAGGATGAAAGAGTTGTCGGTTAAAGAAATGATGATCGATTTTGACCGAATGGAGTGATTTGAAAGATATGGGCCGCACTATGGCTTTTGAGCTGCCTACATATCTCTGGTTTTACAGGAATCAGGCCACGTGTAGTTCTGGATCCAACGGTGGAATGAACCGGTTGAGTTGTTTGTAAGAGCGGACAAAATATTTCGAGTGGGATCAATTGGGATTTGAAAATGGTTATGGGTAATTAAGATTGGGTAACGGATGATGACCGGTTACGTTTGAAATAATTGGAGGGTACGGGCATCAAGTGAGAATTGGAGCAAAGATTGCTCCCGTTAGGATAACGGTTACCTTCCGGATTGCCAGCAAACTCAAAACACAGTATGCGTATATATATTTTTCGTAAATTTAAACAAGATGCAAATTCCCTTTGGACCATGATATTGTCTTTGGACGGTGATGGTGATGTCCTTAGACCATGATGTCCCAGGCCATGAATTATGCGGTAAAGGATTCGCAGGCCATGAAAATGATGTTCTCGGGCTATGAAGATGGTGCCTCCGAACCATGATGCCTTTGAATAATGATGTGCAGGATTGAGAAATCCTTAGGCCATGGCATGGTGTCTTCCGGCTATGAGGATGATGACTTTGGACTATGACGCCTTTGGACAAATTGGCTATATATCAGCCTATGAGATGCAAAGACATGATGCTTGAGATAAAACAAGATAGAACCTAGTCTTGTGTAGGGTTGAGGGCAGAGCTTAGTCCCGAAAGAACAAAATAATGCAAGGTTTGAAATAGAGCAACATTTGTGTAAAGAGAGACAATGCTTAGTCTCATGCAAGGCTTGGGACAATGCTTAGTCCCATGTAAGTAGAAGACAATGCTTAGCCTCATGCAGATAGAGAAGCAGGGCTTAGACTCATGCAAGGGTCGAAACAGTGCTTAGTATCATGCAAAGAGAAGGCAATACTTAGCCTTATGCAAATAGAGAGGCAGGGCTTAGCCTCATGCAAGATTGAGACAGTGCTTAGTCTCATGCAAGGAGAAAACAATGCTTAGACTTATGCAAATGATGAGGCAGGTCTTAGACTCATGCAAGATTTGAGACAGTGCTTAGTCTCATGCAAGGAGAAGGCAATGGTTAGCCTTATGCAAATAGAGAGGCAGGGCTTAGCCTCATGCAAGATTGAGACAGTGCTTAGTCTGATGCAAATGGACGAGTAGAAAATAAAAGAGAAATATTTTTAGCTGGAGCCATATTTATGTCCGTCGGTTCTATTGTTGCGACTATACTTATGGCTATGACCTATTCCTGCATCAAAAGAAAATCTGTGAGTTTTGCGGGGGAGGTTGGTTCGTGACTTTTTCTGCTTGCTTTGCTCCGCTCTGCCCGAGGGTTCTATTCGAGTTACCATGGGTAGAACTTGGCTAAAAATAAAGTTTTTCAAAAGTATGCGTGTATGGTTTTCAAAACATAGTAATATGCATATTAAGAAATAAATTGGATGAACCAGTGACTGTGATGTTATCAGAGACATTGCGACCTCCTTGCCATAGAATTTTGAGGGTCCTCCTCAAAATTTTGACCCAATTATCTAAATGATCTTCTGGATGCTCCGCATGTAATGTCGTTGGCTGAACTTGCTTCGGAATTTTGAGGGTCCTCCTCAAAATTCTGCCCTAGTTTCTGATTATGGGGAAAAATGGAAATTTTTGTTGAATTGTGACGAACCCACATGGCTGCCTACGTATCCCCTCTTAAATGGGAATCAGGTCAAGCGTAGTTCAATTACATCATATGAAGAAATGCAAATAGATTTACACATAGTATCTCTTGACTGCATCTGAGTTGATGGGCTTTGGCCAAATTTATCCATCCATTTCTGCATGTCAGTACCCTGTGAACCATGTAAGGACCTTGCCAGTTGGGTGAGATTTTCCCTTTAGTTCATCTTGATGTGGAAAGATCCGTTTCAACACCAGCTGCCTCGGTGTAAACTGTCTAGGTTTGACCCTTTTGTTGAAAGCTCTGGACATCCTGTTTTGATAAAGCTGACCATGATACACTACATTCATTCTTTTTCCATATATGAGGGCTAATTGCTCATAGCGGCTCCTTATCCATTCTGAATCACTGAGTTCGGCTTCTTGTATAATTGTCAAGGAAGGAATTTCTACCTCGGTGGGGATGACGACTTCAGTGCCGTAAACCAATAGGTAAGGAGTTTGTCCGGTTGATGTGCAGACTGTGGTACGATATCCTAATAAGGAAAATGGTAACTTCTCGTGCCATTTATTGTGATACTCTACCATTTTTCTTAGTATCTTCTTGATGTTTTTGTTGCGGCCTCCACGGCTCCGTTCATTTGAGGAATTTATTCTGTGGAATTCTTGTGCTTGATTCTGAAAGTTTCACACATGGCTTTCATCATATCACTGTTGAGATTATCGGCATTGTCAGTGATGATGGACTCTAGAACCCCGAATCGACAAACAATACGATCCCTGACAAAGTATGCAACGAATTTCTTGGTTACATTCTTGTAGGATGCATCTTCAACCCATTTTGTGGAATAATCAATGGCCACTAAAATGAACATGTGCCCGTTCGAAGCAGTGGGCTCGATTGGACCCATGACATCCATTCCTCAGACAGCAAAAGGCCAAGGTGCACTTGTTGCATTGAGTTCGTTTGGCGACACCCGTATCATATTTGCATGTATCTGGCACTGGTGGAATTTTTGGACATATCAGATGCAATCTGTTTCCATAGTCATCCAATGGTTTGCATGCTCTGGATATTCTCCCTTTGCAAAATATTCCCTGATATCGTGGAGCCACGAATTTCCATCTATCTCTTCTTCGACATGAGCACAGTATGCCGAATGATTATGGATTCTCACCGGAATGGGATCGATGAAATTCTTGTCCGGATGTTGTATCATGGAGGAAAAAGTGGCCAATGCATCTGCAAATTCATTCTGGATTCTGGGGATATGCTGGAACTCTATCTTTGTAAACCTCTTCCTCATCTCTTATACATGATGTAGATATGGTAGTATTTTGGTATTCTTGGTAGCCCATTCTTCTTGTACCTGGTGCACCAACAGGTCTGAGTCACCAATTACCAGCAGTTCCTGAACGTTCATGTTGACAGCCAAATTGAGCCCTAATATGCAGGCTTCATACTTAACCATATTATTGGTGCATGGAAACCTAAGTTTTGCAGACACCGGGTAGTGCTGACCAGTTTATAATACCAGGACGGCTCCGATACCGACTCCTTTGAAATTTGCAGCTCCGTCGAAAAACAGTCTCCACCCGTCGTAGGCTCCAGCAATGTCTTCTCCTACGAATTTTACCTCTTCGTCGGGAAAATACTTTTTTAGTGGTTTGTATTCTCCTCCTACAGGATTTTTGGCAAGATGATATGCTAATGCTTGTCCTTTGACTGCCTTCTAATTTACATAGATGATATCGAATTCACTCAATAATATTTTGCACTTGGCCAGCTTCCCTGTAGGCATAGCTTCTGAAAGATGTACTTCATGGGATCCATCCTTGAGATGAGATACATGGTATAGGCAAAGAAGTAATGCCTCAGTTTCTGAGCTATCCATGTCAAAGCACAGCAGGTGCATTCCAACAAAGAATAACGTGCTTCATAAGGCGTGAACTTCTTACTCAGGTAATATATGGCTTGCTCCTTTCTCCCTGTCTCGTCATGTTGTCCCAAAACATAATAGAAAGCCCCATCTAATACTGAAAGGTAGAGTAATAGTGGTATAAATAGGTATTCTTTGATTTTGTCAAAAGCCTTTTGGAAATCCTCAGTCCAGCTGGTTGCAGCATCCTTCTTCATCATTTTGAAAATTGGTTCACATATCACCGTGGACTGTGCTATGAAGCGGCTGATGTAATTGAGACATCCCAAGAAGCTCATCACATACTTCTTATTCTTTGGTGGTGTTAATTCCTGGATATCTTGGACGGGTCCAACTCGATTCCTCGGCGGCTAACGATGAATCCCAACAATTTTCTGGCAGGAACCCCGAATGCACATTTTGCGGGGTTCATCTTTAGATTATACTTTCGCAGTCGGGAAATTTCTCAAGTCTGCTATGTGATATGTGGCTTTCTTGGATTTGATGATGACGTAGTCAACATATACCTCTATCTCCTTATGTATAATATCATAGAAGATGGTTGTCATGGCCCTTATGTCTGTGGCCCCAGCATTCTTCAAATCGAACAGCATCATCTTGTAGCAATATACTCCCCACGGTGTAATGAAGACTGTCTTTTCACGTATTCTTCGTCCATCCAGATTTGATGATAACCCGCAAATCAATCCACAAAGGACTGGAACTCATGCTTGGCGCAATTATCAATCAGTATGTGTATATTTGGTAGTGGGAAATTGTCCTTGAGACTTGCTCTATTCAAATCCCGATAGTCGACACACACCCTGACTTTACCATCTTTCTTTGGAACCGGCACAATGTTGGCTAATTAGGTTGGGTACTCAACTACCCTGAGGACTTTGGCTTTGATCTGCTTACTGACTTCTTCCTTGATTTTTAGGCTCATGTCTGGTTTGAACTTTCTGAGCTTCTGCTTACTGGCGGACATATTGGATTGGTAGGAAATTTATGAGCCACTATGGATGTGCTCAAACCGATCATGTCATCATACGACCATGCAAAAATGTCCTCATATTCTTTTAGGAAGCGAGTGTATTCTTCCTTTTCTGACGGTGACAAGTGGATGCTTATGCGAGTTTCTTTGATGGCTTCAGAATCTCCCAAATTGACTACCTCAGTCGCGTCCAGGTTGGACTTAGGTTTGTTCTCAAAGTTCTCAACTTCTTTGATGATCTCTTCAGGTATCACATCTTCTTCTTCTTCTATCTCTTCCGAATAACTATCCTTGTGTTGCGTTGTCTCATTACATGTCACAGTCGTTGGTTCATCAAGGTAAGAAATAGTAATGCTGTAAAGGAAAATATGAAAGATAATGATAACAAAACATCAAAATTTTGAACAAAGTAGCGTTTAAATGACTTCAAACAATGTTTTCCAAAACAAAATACGGAAAGAAAGATGTTTTTGAAACAGAATTCTCAAAAGAATTGTTTTTCAAATAACACTAGTAGCCATGCTACCCCGGGACTCGTCTGGCCCTGGATGGTGTGGCGGTCCAGCATCTGAGAAATTCTCCCCTCTCCATTGTCTGAAGGAGAAGGCCTTCTTCCTCCTCCTCCTTAACTATCACATTGCAATCCATATCTTCATCTTCCAAGAACAGGCTCCTTAGCCTTCTTCTTTAGATCCCCATATTGTCGGCCTGATGAAAGGATTGAATCAGATGTGGCACTGGCTGCTCAAGAGGGTAATAGGGACCACGCCACGGCGGTGACCAATCATCATATTCTTTCCAGGTGTACGGATATCCAAGCCCAAAAGTTGTACCATGACGTTTCAGCTGTATTGGCATGGTAATGCCTTGGAGTTTCTTCCCAAGTCCTTTTCCGGGTTCATACCCTGACCATGCTAGTATGCTCTGTATTATTCTGCTCTGCCATTTATCTTTCTCAATTGCATTGACATGCTCGATGCGGTGATAAGTCTCTCTGCCCAACTTCCTTCTATTTTCCACGACCGGAACAATTTGATTGGTATAAATGGGATTGCTCCCATCTCCATGAATGATTACTTCTTGATGATTCTATTCAAATTTCACAGCCTGGTGCACAGTGGACGCAACAACCCCAGCAGAATGTATCCAAGGTCGTCCTAACAGCAAATTGTAGGAGGCGGATATGTCTAGCACCTGGAATTCAACATCGAACCAAGTGGGACCCATTTGCAAGCATAAATTGGTTTCCCTAATTGTGGCTCTTTGTGACCCATCCAACGACTTCACATTCATAGTCCCTGCTCTTCTTTCATGCAAACCCTTGCCTAACCTTTTTAGAGTTGTGAATGGACAGATGTTGAGGTTGGATCCTCCGTCTATCAAAACCCTGGCAATGAACTTATCCTCGCATTGCACTGTGATGTTCAGTTCCCTGTTGTGGCTCAATACCTCTGGCGGCAACTCATCTTCGTGAAAGGTGATCTTGTGGCTCTCCAGCACTTGCCCCACCATGTTGGCCATTTCCCAACTGGTGATATTGTTGGGCACGTACGCTTCATTCAACACCTTCATCAGAGCATTCCTATGCGCCTCAGAATTTTGCAGCAGTGATAGGATGGATATCTGGCAGGAGTTTTGTTCAGATGGTCTACCATAGAATATTCCCTTGCCTGTACCTTCCTCCAGAGATCATCCAGACCGGTTTCAATGATGGGTTGTTTGGCAGTGGCTTCCTAACTTGTTCCTCCAAATTCTCATGTGTATAGATTCTTCCAGTTCCGGTCATCTCTTGTGTAGCACTAGACTCTTCCATTTTTTTTCCCTTTCCTCTTGGCTTCGGCAACATAATCCCATGGTACAACATTGGAATTAAAGAGCAGTGTGGATGCTACCATCAAAGTGAAGGGTGTGGTTACTTCTACTTCAAATAGAGCAGGTGTAGCTGCAGATGTTGTCACTTCGATTTCAAATGGAGTTGATGCGGCTATCTCAACTTCGACTGGTGGTTGTACCT
This sequence comes from Nicotiana knightiana, assembly GCA_005239525.1. Lineage (NCBI taxonomy): Eukaryota > Viridiplantae > Streptophyta > Magnoliopsida > Solanales > Solanaceae > Nicotiana > Nicotiana knightiana. The sequence continues at coordinate 56,938 of ML401018.1, forward strand.
GTACCAAAATAGGAGTGAGCATGACTGCAGGTTTCTTAGGGTCATCGCCTTCCCGAATAAGCCCAATTGACCCTTCAGGATCCCATTCTTCATCAGTTTCTATCACATTTACTCTTTCACCCCTGTGGTCTAGGAGAGGGTTGTTGCGGACATTGGGCACGACTTTCTTTACTTGTATGACTTTGGTATCAATCAGTGTCTGAATCTTGTCTTTCAGAGTGCAGAATTCATCGATGGTATGTCCCTTTATGCCGTGTATGCACATATTTTGTTTGGGTTGACCCACTGGGAGAAGTTTTCCATGGAAACAACAGGAATATGGGTGACATATCCGGCAGCCTTTAGTCTTTCATATAGTTGGTCGATGGGCTCAGCAATAGGGGTGTATTTTCTGGGTGGTCTGCGATCAAAATTGGGTCTGGGTTTTTGATAGTTTTGACGAGCTGGAGGTGAATGATAATAGGTTGGCTGGGTGTTATAGGTGTGATAGGAGGTAGCGGGTTGAGGATATCTGGGAGGTGAAGGTTGATATGTATGTGGAGGTGGTTGGTATGTGAGTGGAGATTTTGGACCTTGGGCTACCATTATCGCTCTTATTTCTTCTTCTTTGATATGCCCCCGACTGTAATGTTTTGTTTGTAGCCTGCAATGCCTAAAATATGGTTACCATTTCCACTCTTGATCCCTACTTCAATCCTTTCCCCGAGTTTGATGATGTCGGAGAATTTTGTGATTCTCGATGACCATTAACCTCTCATAATATTGTGGATCCTGGGCCCTGCCGCAGAATTTTTTCATTTGCTCTTCTTCCAATGCCGGCCTAACCTTTGCAGATTCTGACCTCCATCGAGTAGCATACTCGCGGAAAGTCTCCGTTGGTTTCTTCTTGAGGTTCTGCATGTAGAAGACGTCCGGTGTATTTTCTGTGTTGAACCTGAGTCGATCCATGAAGTCTGATGCCATGCTTACCCAATTAACCCACTTCTTGGGATTTTGATTGATATACCAAGATAGGGCGTCTCCAGTGAGACTTCTCATGAACAGCTTCATGCGAATCCTTTCATCCTTCCCAACTCCCACGAGCTTGTCACAGTATGTCCTCAAATGTACTTTCGGGTCACCTTTTTCGTCAAACATCTCGAACTTAGGAGATTTGTAACCCTCCGGCAGTTTTATGTCTGGCTGAATACATAGATCCTCATAATTCAGACCTTCAATCTCTTTGCATCCTTCAACACCCTGGACTCAGCTTGTGATCTTCTTGAGCTCCTCTGTCGTATCCATGATGAACAGGTCCTTCTCGGCGGATTCTAGTGTGTATGAGGTTGGTTGAGTGGAGTGGGGTAAAGTTTCTACGTATATGGGATTGTTTTGGTTGATGTCGGGGGTTTGAATGCAGTGATGATCATTAGTTGAATTTTGCGGACCGGGGATAGGTTGTGGGATATTTTGAGGAGTATAGCAAGTAGTGGTTTGTGGGTATTGAGTAGGGAGATATCGGTGTTGAGGAGGGGTTGGTACTGGTAGAGGATTGGGATTTTAGGGAGGTGTTGCATATTGATGGGGTGCGGGAGGATTTTGCGGACGTTGGTTTGGTGTGTTTTGAGAGTATTTGGTTTTGAGTGTTTTGCTGCTTGATGTCTGGGACATTTAAGGTGAGGGAGAGGTTTGCCAAGTTGCGGACCTGCTCAAGCTCCCCTTGCAATTCTAGTATCTTCTGCTCCAACCGTAAGACCAAATCATTCTGTGCTGGAGTACTCCAACCGTCTGAAGTCTCGACATTCTCTGCCTGTGTGGCGTGTCTTTCCTGACACCACTCATATCATCCATTTTAGCTTTTCCCTTACTTCTTAGATCACTTAGAGGAGGAGGAGGTGGAGGGCCTCTGGATCTGGTGTGATATGCTGATGATGCCAGTATGTGCAAACCAACCTTAGGGGATGGGAATAATAAAAAAAAAAGAAAAAAAAAAAGGTAAACAAGTCAGTAAGGATTCTGAAAAGGTATTTACAGTATTTAAACACGTATTGCGGAAATATAAATGCGCGTCCTAATTTGGGACCCTCGTTGTGCACGAGGTAGGCCTAGCGACATGTAGATTTGGAGAAATTTAATGCCGATAACTGCCTCATTTCACTAATATAGTAAATAAGACGAACCTAAAGCGATAATAAGTAAATGAGTCACTACTGGAATTTGCCTTATTACATTCGAATTCTAAAACGACTCTAAAAAACAAATAATCTAATCTACTTGGTCCCAGAGGGACCTTCTCCAAGCTTGTACTTCTTGGCTCCGTCAGTCAGATTCCCCAGGTCGTGCATTTCCAGCAATAGATGTCCTCCTTCTTTTCCCTCTACATTCTGATAATCCACGACCCTTTTCCTCATCTTCCCTTCAAGATCCATCAGACCCTGCTCTAAATACTCCAACCTTTATGTTGACTTTGTAGCCATTTCCCTCCACTGTTAATTGACTCCATGTCAATCTTGTGTTGTTCCAAATGCATGGCCTCGTACTCGAGGACTCTTTTGCGTAGCCTCTTATACTTCACCTGCGCTTCAACAACTTCATCTATGATCCTGTTTCCTTGATCGACCCCTGGCTCGACTATTCCTGCTATGCTATCATCCAACCATGATGGGTAGAAGTACACATGACCTGCGTGGTATCGATCTGGCTCGATGGTATCCTTTTACAAAATAATCTTCAAATGCCACATGTGCTAGGCCCATACATTGTATGGAATGGCATCGTGTTGAAAATATGCTTTGTAATGACCCATTTTGGAGACTCGCGGTATGACTTGTTTTCTACCACCTTGTCTCATGACCCTGATAAGAACATAGGGATATATTCCCCTTAACCCAATCAACACAAAATACGAAACATTCCTGGATCTGATGATGAATTCGTTAGTAGGGAACCACTTGAACATCCAATGAATCTTGTCCTCGATAAGATTATTGAAAAATTGTACCCATTCTATAGCATTTTTTGGTTGTGCAAACCTGTCTGGGATGAAGGTCATTCTTTTCGGATGGTGGAAAGTTATGTGGTCATTCCATGGTCTTCGTGGGACTTTTGGCGATATTGGCTCTCTGAAGATGTTCCAACAACCAAATCTGCAGCAGCAAGTTACAACCCTCAAAATGTTTGAACCCCTTCTTGCAATGATCCAGAGCTCGGTACATTTCTGTTACAATCACTGGAACAATAGTATATGTTTTTCCTTCGATCCCTTCCATTAAAGATTTGGTTACCATGGCCAACCTGGTGTGAATCCTATCATCTTCTCTTGGAAACACTATCATACCCAGAAAACAGATGATTAATACGAAAACCCTACGATGAGTCCAACCCAGGTAGGTGATGGAGAATTCGTCATGAAAAATGTGAAAAGATTTGCTGTGTCCATATCGTTCGTAGAGGAAGTCAAAGGGTATGTAGGAATTCTTCAAGCATGCCAAGTCATCATTCTTTCTTAGACCCATCATTTTCAGAAACCCTGTGGGAGTGCAATTTTCTGGAACCAACTAACCGGGACTATCCCAGGGTAATCCAGTGAATCCTCCTATTTCCTCCAAGAGAGGAGTCATTTATATATTTCCAATACGGAATACAACCCTTTCTCCGTCCCAGAACATGGTAGTAGCCTCGAACATCATGTTATTTGGCTGGATGTCTAATAAGGAGGGTAAGTTTCTGAGAACCCTTTTCACGTGATTTTTGTCTCTTGGCGAAAGGTTTTCCCACCAATCCATCAATAATGGTGGTATATTTCGGATCATGCCAAACCTGGGGACTTCGTACCTCATTTTCTGCAAAATAAACAAGGTTAGACCATTTCCCCCTCCAGATTTGACTACTTACACATTAACGATTAGCATATCATCATATTTTTTCTCTCCAAATAATGCACATATCGTGATTGTGTCCGTTGGGATTATGGAAATCCTGGTGGGCTTTGGAAAAGGCTTTCTTAGAAGGTTATTATGCGGACAACATATTAACCTATTCTAGGTTTGATCATGATGCATGCATAGTTATTGTCAGAGTGGGTTTCTATAGAAGTCTAGATTGGTACCCCCAAGCGGAGAACTTGAGAGGGAAAGGCACGGAACCGTCGACTGCACCGTTGATCGACTAGTTTTACCATAAATAAGCCTTTCCAAATTAAAAAAAGGGTAATATAGGAAGAGCGCGAACACTCATCAAGTGCCACTACGGTATTAATTACGCACGAGTGAAATATGATATTGAGCATGTATTTATGCAAAAGGAAAGTAACACGTTGTCAAGTATTTGCACAATGAAAATGGTAAAATGCGGTATTGAATAATTGTAAAGGCGGGAAAGAAAGAAACCAAAGAGAGGAGTTAGTTTTCATAATAAAAGCGATAAAAACAGGAAAGAGGGAATTTAGTAAGTATAATGTTGCAGTCAAACTAAACAAAGGACGGTAAACAAGTTCACATAAAGGGAAAATGGGAAAGGGATGTACAAATATTAGCAGAATAATAAAGACATGCTTATTGAAAAAGACTAATTCACAAAACAAGTTCGTTATGGTAAGATCCTAAGGATATCCCCAGCAGAGTCTCCATGCTGTCGCGCCCCTTTTTTCTCGCGAAATCGGGTTTTGACATTCGACAACTCCTTTTGAGAGAAGGAAAAAGGAATTGGTTGTTGGAGAGTCACCACCTAACGGATTAAGGTGCGTTAGGGCACCTATAGCAAATAACTCAGATTATACCAGTTTGCATCACCAAAGATCGGGTAAGGGCTCAAATTACCTTGAGGGGAAGGTGTTAGGCACCCCTCAAGGTCCACAACGGTGGGTCCCGACCGAACTTAACTTATGTGAATTAGTCTAAGAAAGTGAATAAATTATTTAATAGGGATGGGGGTCCTAAATTTTTTAGCCTATAGGAACACCCCGTGCAACATAAATAATACTTTGTAACTCTCCCAAGACGGGGGTGTTACTCGTATTTTTTAGCGGGCACAGACTATTATCTCCTGCTACCCGATTACCATCTTTAATTTTTTACCTAAAGAGCTCTAATAAATTCTAACTCGTGTCCTATGCGTGCATTACCCGTCCCTTACCTATGATCCTGGAGGCATATGGACCTCTATTTTAGGATGGTTCTAGACTCGACCTAAGTTGCTCAAAATTGTAACATACTAGGCTACAAGCAAAACAGTTAGGACTTATCAGATAAAGACAAATATGGGCTCAAATTAACTTCCACATATAAACAGCAAATACACGCAACTAATTAACATGTTTTATTAGTCGTAGAGTCCTATAGGCAGGATATCTATGTGATGTTGAAAAGGCAGGAAGTCGTATGTAGAATCAGTGTCTTCATGTGAGTATTAGATCCTACATGTATATTTGTCTACTGATTTTAGCTCAGCATAGTATCTGGACGTTCATACGATAATGAATAACATCAAATCATAAGCATAAGTCCAGAATTATTATTTAATCATGTAGTCATATTACCTAGGTGATTGACAGTGATAATCGTGTTCAGAATTAGTTAATAGAGTCTCATAGGTATGATTTCTACAAGTGTGCTGATTACAACCCCATAGGCATGATTTCTAGGATTGAACTGATTTTAAGCCTATAGGCATGATTTCTAGGATTGAACTGATTTTTATCCTATAGGCATGACTTTTAGAATTGAACTGATTTTAATCCTATATGCATGATTTCTAAAATTGAACACATTTTAATCCTATAGGCATGATTTCTATCATTAAACAACACATGAGCAGGAATTTATACACGTTGAGCCAGAAAACAATAAAACCAAGTATTGGACCTATAGGCATGGTTGCTAACACACGATTACTGGACAAATTGATACACCTAAAGCCGAGATTTCCAACAGATCGCAACGTTAGCCCTATAAGCAGGATTACTAGTATGTAAACACAATATAGAACCTATACAATTTCAACAATCATGATATGAAACTGATAAGCAGAACCAACAACACAAAAAGAGACCCTATAGGCAGGATTTCTACCCGACTTTGCAAATGAAAATAAGAAACCCTTCCCAATTTTACTAAATACCCCAGATTGTTGTTATAAAATTACTACAGACCATGTTAATGAATGAATTACATAATAAAATGAACTATAGAGATCCTACAACAGGCCCAAATACACCTGGGCAACCCAGACCTTCAACCCATAACAACTCCAAGGCTCATATTCATGGATACATAAGAACTAACGGCGAATGATTCACCCATAGCACACAGTACCCAAATCTCCAGCGCGTCAGAGTTCCCAAGGGCTTAAAGAACCCAGGGCAGTGCTCACACTAGAGAACAAATGCCCAGAAACAGCTCAAAGGAGATTAGAAACCAAACTTCAGTGTGTCAAAGTTCACAAGGGTCTCACATGGACCCCGAGCAATGCTTACACTAGGGAGGTCAAAGACAGAACCTAAGTGGAACTAAGAATGGGGATTTAAATAAGCATAAGCAGCACATAGAAGGAGGCAATGGTTAGGAGACATATTTTAAAACATATTTGGTTTTAGGAAGCCAACATAACAGAGTTCAAAACACAGAATAGTAGACAACAAGGTTTGAACATATAGGCAGAATTGCATTGAAGGATCTAAGAAAACAAATTGGCAAGATTTGCAAAGTTGTTCATGCTCAAATGCATAGTACTTAATAAGTTAAAGTCTGCAAGGGATAATTAGGCTGAGTGCACATGCTAGCATTAAGGACAACCTTGTTTATTTACAAAATAGTATTTAGACATGGTATAAAAGCAAAAGTCAAATAATTATATGGAATCCAAACGAATTAAAGACATGCTAAAGGACAAGTTATCAGGGTACATGAATGACAAAAAGGCTTAATACTGACCAGACATAACAATCAGACTTTGCAAAGATTTAGAACAGGTGATTTGATAAATATCCTAGTATTACCCTAAAGATTGCTAAATTCAGGGCAAGTTCAGAACTAGCAAAACAACATACATGAAAAAAATTAGAAGACATTAAGCTAATCCCTAAGAGGATTCATATTATCAAAACAACCAGTCTCAAAACTAATAGTAGTAATTAGAGAACTGAAGAAACTCATATAAACATGTAATTGGCAGAATCATGCTCAAAATAAATTTTAAACGTGTTAGATCGTAAACACAGGTCACAGATGCATAAAAATAAAATGGCAAAGGGATAGTAACTCACCACTTAGGCGAGAAAAGCAATAATAACACCACAATAGTNACATACATGAAAAAAATTAGAAGACATTAAGCTAATCCCTAAGAGGATTCATATTATCAAAACAACCAGTCTCAAAACTAATAGTAGTAATTAGAGAACTGAAGAAACTCATATAAACATGTAATTGGCAGAATCATGCTCAAAATAAACTTTAAACATGCTGGATCATAAACACAGGTCACATATGCATAGAAATAAAATGGCAAAGGGATAGCAATTCACCAGTTAGGCGAGAAAAGCGATAATAAAACCACAATAGTCGAGAACCCAGAATATTTGGTAGTAACTCACCAGTTAGGCAAGAAAAGCGATAATAACACCATAATAGTCGAGAACCCAGAATATTTGGCCTTGGCTTTCAGCCGGTCAAAACCAGAAATAGAACGAGATAACAATGAGCCTAATCTTAAATTTCTTAGTGTAGTTACCGTGATTCTAGTCTCCCTAAAGGGGAAAGATGAGGGGTTTATATAGTAGCATAGATTGAATCGGGTAAAAAGAAAAAAAATCATAAAATCAAACACAAACAAGGAAGTCCTATATACATAATCAGTAAATAATCAGTTTGAAGAAAAATAAGGTAAACCTAGTTTTTAGGAAAGCAAATATTAGCAGAATATTCATAAAACAGTAGCATAGGATGAATTTAGACACAAATAACACCTAAAATCAGAGAATCAAACTAATTTTAGGTCCCATCTAAAGAGATCTGAAAACCCTAAATTAGGGCCAGAGGAAATATTGACAGAAGAGAAAAATCGGACAAACATATAAGGAAATAAAGTAAAATAAACAACAAACAAGGAAAGAAAACATGCAAAATCAACCTTGAGATCAATTTAAGAGAGAAATTCAGTAAATCGAGTTTTAGGAAAGGTGTAAATCTCAGAAATTCAAACAATATCGGACTCATGTAACACAAAATCAAACGGAATATAGTCCAGGTACCAGAAATAGAATAGAATCGGAGAGATAGCACTTGCCATGTTTAGACAAGTACTAAGTAACACCATAAAGAATCGACCAGTAACGAGAATGTGCTAATATGGTAAGGAAATAAGAGGAAAATCCCATTAGAACGGGGATTAGGAGGGGGATCTTCGGTGACGACGGCTTAGGGTTCATAGGATGAGAGATAAGAGTATTTTGTGACGGCGGGTTAGGGGATATATGGTTAGGGTTAGCAGGCTGGGATATAAAGAGAGTGAGGGTTTTATTTTGGGTTGGGTATTAGGTAATTGGGCTGGGTAATGGGGTTAGTTTGGGTAGCTTAGGTCCGAAATAATTAGGGAAAAATGGGCTATTATTTAAATACCCAATTAAATTAGTAAATAATTCGTAAAAAATGATAAATAAATAGTAAAAATATTATTTATGCATAAAAATTGTTAATAAAAGTTATTTAGCACTATAAAAATATGAAAAGTTATTTTTTGCATAAATAAAGTAATTATAAGTATATACGCGCTATTATTGTAAAATATGCAATTTTAATCTTTAAAAATACGAATGTAATTATAACAAATGCACCAAATATTTAAAACCTAGTATTGATGTAAATGATGAAGTTAGACGAGAAAATTATCGTAAAATAATTTGTGATGCAACTAATGATTATTTATCTAATAAAATATGGGAATAAATTAATTTAAAGATCTTTAAAATTATAGAAAAATAGGAAAATACTTGTATGTGTTTATAAACCAAATGATGATGCATATGTGTTATTTTAAAAAATATATATATATATAT
>ML401019.1:12741-28171 GCA_005239525.1 Nicotiana knightiana
ATATATATTTATTTATTATTTTCAATTTAAAAACTAACATTTGGAAGGGTATTCTTAATTCACATTTCACATACAAGAGACTAATTTTGTTAGTACCAAATAATCCAAAAGTCTGCACCTAGGAAAAGAAGACTAATTTCCTTAAGAAAGTTGTCATGCCATCTATCATCATGAAAAGTCACCCGGTTCACTTCAAAAATGTTCCTTGGGAAAGAACCGTAGCAAAAAGAAAACCCAAGGAAATACTACCATAGAGATACAAATAAAAGAAAAAAACTACTAAAGAGAATACTAAAATAAAAGCAACTAATACTAAAGAAGCAAAAATAATATAAACTAAAAGCTACTAAAGAAAATAAGTAAAGAAAGAAAAATAAAAATAGACTAATCACATCAAGCTCACCAAGAGCACATGTCATAACAAAATAAGCCTGACAAGGGCACACAATATCCATACAATAAAGAAGCTCGGCAAGGGCAAATCCACATAGTCATAGTATAAATACAATATGCTCCTAAAGCCGCCCCAACTAAAAACATTGCAGTGTCCCCACTGCACAATATCAAAAGTAAAGAAAAGTAGTTTGAGTGTCTCCCTGATGTCTGCATCAGACTAGCAGACTGCAGCAGAAAAGGCTAATCAGTGCTGCTGAGAACTCTCGCCATTAGAATCCTCCTCATCATCTGTCACGAACGAGTACTCCTCTCTATCCTCATCGTCCTCAACTGGTATCCGCTTACTCGGCTGCCCCTATTTAAAGATCGCTTTAATCCCTCTCCACATTTTTATCTTGAATTTGCCCTTCTTTTTGTTCTTCTCCTTTTCTTTGTCAAAGGCTGACTTGAGGTAAAAGTGCGCCTTGGCCAAGCTGGTATAGGCGGTGTCGAGCTGGTTAATAGATGTTGTCATCTTACCCTGCACCTCTAAGTAGGTCCGCATCTCAGCTCTAGAGCAATAGGCGGGCGGGGGCTGGGAGTGTAAGGGCCCGCTGGGGAGCTGTGACACTAACTACCGAATGGATGCAAGTTGGGAGTTCATCTCCCCAAAAGGTCCCTCATTTGGAGCAGTCTATGAGGGGGGTCCGAATCTGTCAGTAGTGGTGGTGACCGTCCTCTTTTTTCTTTTCATTGCACTACCCTCGCCCGTTACTCTTAACGGGTGGAAAGGTTTGTCGAGGGGCAACCAATGATCAGTGCTACGCTTCTCGACCTCTGCCCGCCTGCACAATTCTGTGATCAAAGAAGGAAACATTAACCCTGTGCTATTGTCATGCAAATACCGTTGCAGCTCCCTCACAATATAGTAGCCCACATTCACTGGGATTCCATCAAGAAGACAAGAAATGATCAGAGCTCTAATATATGACACATATGAGACATTCCCACAGGATGACACCATGTTGCAGAGGATATAGAGCCATATCTTAACCTCGGCTGTGAAGTCGATCGACTTCAATCCCTTTCTTTTGTTGGCCCACTTAGCTCTGAAGCTTTCAGGATATAGTTTAGACACAATCCATGGTACATTGTCACAATTGTCTTTCTCTTGTAGTGGTTTGAGTGGATGGTTAGGAATCCCGAGGTAATCATTAATCTCTTCCACCCCAAACTTCACTATTTTGCCTCTAATGATGAGTTGTGGGTCAGCGAAGCATGAGTTAGAATGAAGCATGACCATCCGGAGGATTACAAACTGCCATATAAATCCAGAAGGAACTCGGACAATTTATCCTCAGTGATCCCTTTCTCGAGCACTAATTTCTTGGTGAGAAGGTTGTCATAATACCGCTGATGACAGTCAGCAGACATGAAACAGTCATTGCCGAATTGTTCCTCAGCTTCATCCTCAATTTCATGGTTGTACGGGGCATTTATGTTCATGTTCGGGTCCATTTTTAGCTCAAAGTACCTTCAAACATCAAAAAGAAATTAGTCAAGCAATATAATCTTGTTAAGCAAATTAAAACACTGCAATTAGGCCAAAGAACCAAGTTTATAGGGCCCGGGATGGGCCAAGTGCAAAGCTACTAGAATCTGCTAGTCTGCCCATTTTCCGCGCCTGCGGAAGATTAACCGCAGGTGCGGTACTGCATCTGCGGGATTTCAACCGCTTCTGCGGTTTTGCTCAGGATGCCCAAAAATTGCACTTGCGGAAGAATCAACGCATGTGTGGGGCCGCATATGCGGAAAATTAGCCGCTTCTGCGGAGTTCATCCAGGGGTTCAACTGCCCATCAAATTTTTCGATCTTTTGCACTTGAAACATGTTTTTTAGAAACTAATTAGTACTCAAGACTTCCAAATTAGTGTACCAAATGAACCTCTGACTTTATTAATGCTTAGTATTAGGTACCTAACACACAATTTTCTTTTGGATGATTTATCGAACACTATGCAGGCCGTTTTAAATCGTTTCTTCTTCACATAATTTGGGTACTCATATTCCCCACAAATTTTGTTTCATTGAAGACAACACACACAAACCTACTCTCAACCAAGTTCCTCACCCTAATATTAGCAAAAATTCGAAGGGGTATTGGGAAAAAGGGGAACGGCCATAAAAGGCCTTAGAAAAATAAAGGATGAATCTGAGAAGAACAAGAGAGAGGAGTATATGAGAACCAAGAGAAAATACCTGTGTCTTGTGTGAGTGCACTGGAATTCATGAGCAGTGTGTTGGAGTTTTTGAGAGATGGGGGATTTTGGGTTTTGGGTAAAAACAATTAGAGCTTATATGATGAAGTGAGGATTTCCCTCATTAAACTTGCCCGATTATTGCACGTGCGGATTTTTGGACGCTTCTACACTACTGCTTCTGCGGCGAAAATGTCGCTCCTGCGAGAATGACCGCACCTACGCTTGGGATGCTGCATCTACGTAGGCGCACCTGCGGATTTTTCGGCAGCACTGTTTTGGTGCATTCCAACGCTCAAAAATCCTCAACTTAGCTCCAAAAAATTTGAAACATGGCAGATTAGTGCAAAATAATATACAAAGCTATTCTAAAAAAGAAAATTCTCAAAATGACCAAAAATTTTGAAACGATGGGTTGCCTCCCACCATGCACCGCATTTAATTTCGTGGCATGACGCAAGTTAACTTTACCACTTTTCTCTCCACTTGGATGATATGAACCAAGCACCTTGCTTGGAATCAAGCTTGTGACCACGAGTGGTGGGGGGTGGTAAGTAGATGACCAAGCCAAGCATTATATTATTCATTTTGCACTTCTTGGCTTTCATGTGAGGAATGTTGTTTTGCTTTCTTGTTCTTTCAAATTGTAGAATTTATGGTATTTGTCCTTCCTCCTCGCAATCCTTCATTGATTCGTGTAGTTCGACTTCCATATCACCACACAATTCCAATGTTGAAAAATGCTTTGAATGTGACTTCAAACCTCCAACTTGCAATTTGTTTTTGGATTAGGACATCCTCCTTTTCCCTCGGACTTGAGTCAATTTCAACCGAATTGTCATTTACACCGGCTGACTCTAATTCCTCATTTTTCTTGGCATCACTAATACTCATGGAGTCGGTTGGCGGATGTTCAAGTCTTGATTCCTCGAAGTAAAGCTCACTTTCTTCCTTGGAATTAGACTCTTCTTGTCTTCCTTCCACACTTTCAAGTTGAGAGGCATAATGAGCCTCCATTAATGATTTCATTGGATCCTCCAAAGTGCAGATGTGCTCATCATTTTTAGTCACGTCATGTTTCAAGTCCTCGAGTGCGAAGTTGTGCTTCTCCTCATTTTAAAGAATGGCCTTCAACATGAGCATTATCCTCTCATTTTGAGCATTTGAGAGTCCTTCTTAGTTTTGATCTAAGGAAGGATTTTCAATTTCAAACTCTAAGGAAGATTCTTGGCTATCACTCACCTCCGAGTCTTTTTGAACCCTTAAGGCTTCAGTCATATCATCCATTTGTGAGCGTAACCTTGCAAGTTCCAAGTCATTTTGGAGACTATTCTCCAAGAGTTCTTCCAAAGCATTTTGCTCTTTGTTTCCCCCTTCAAGTAGGCATTCTAACATGAGATTGAACTCTCCATTTTGGCCATGTTCCATTTTATCCACTTCCTCATCCCTAAAATTTTCATCACAAGAAGTAGGATCATCATAGCGAGGGCTTGGGGAAGGGACGGACAAATAACCACAATCACACCAATGACCATTTTGGCAACCAAAACTATCAAAAATACTCCACTCATGGGTTTGAGATTGTGCGCACAATCCATCCCCAGGAGAATTTAAATAATTTTGCCACGAGTGCGGTCCTCCACAATAAGGACAAGGGTTATCAAAGTATGAACAACTACCATCCGACCAATTTTCATTATATGATGCCATAATAATTTTTTTTTCTTTACCAAAAATTAAGAAAATAAACTAGGAACAAACAAGGAAAAATAGACCAAGGTAAGAAAAATAATTACACAAATATACAAAAATTTGGACCAAAGCACTTATGCTTACTTCTCAAACAACCTAAATTACGCCAAATTGTTCCCGGACAACGGCGCAAAAATTTGATACGCTCAATTTACACTTGAAAATAGTGTAAGCGGTCGATTGTCAAATATAATAACCCAACTAGGCTGGGGTCGAATCCCAAAGAGAACAATATGTAGGTGATTAGGAATGTAAGAGAATTATCACTTATCGTGCAATGCCAAACACTTAGATTTTGGTTGTAAAAATATTTATATCTAAATGCTAACCTAGAAAGCAAGTAAATTGATCTATGGCTACAAGGATTGATGCATCGGGAATTACACTCAAGTAACAATCTAATATATTTCATGATTTTACAAATATGAGTGAGTTTATGTTAATTAGCCACATATAATAATTCTTAATTAGCTTCTTCCGAAGACTAACAATACTTCCTAATTGAATTATTCCTAACCCAACTAAGAGATTAAGCACACCCGGATATGGCTACAAGTAGTTCAATCCTATTCCTAGGTAGAATCTATAAAATGAGGGTTAAAGCCTCAAGTTCTTGTTAATTAGTCTTTCCCAACCCCAAATTATCTTTCCCAAAATTAATTCAGAGTTAATGGGCAAGTACTAGGGTTAGCTAATCCCTTTGGAAACATTAAAGAACAAGAATAGTTAAAGAAACAATAACTTACCTCATAAAAGTTAAAAAAATTTCAATACATAAGCACAAGGTATTTAATCCACACTTTAAACATGAATATTTCCATAAACAAGATTGAATGTCGGAAATAAATACTACACACTTAAATATTCAGTACAAAGCAAGGAAATGAAGAAATAAACATAAATGGGTAAGAATTTCTTAACTACAAGCTTCGAATCTTCAAAACTCAAGTGTGTGGGCAAACTCTAGCTTCCAAAACTTGTTCTTCTCTAGTGTATCTACTAAAAATAAGCCAAAAGATTCTCAAAGATCTCTTCTAGGTCGAGTATTTCTGGGTTTAGGATTGAGAACATGTGAAATTCCTAACTGCCCAGGTCTGATGCCCGTTGCCCGCACCTACGGAAGAATTCTCACAGGTGCGGCTCCGCAGATACGGATTCCTTATCGCAGGTGCGGCTCTGAGTGTACTGGCTAATTTCCACAGATGCGATCTTCCAAGCGCAGATGCGGAATCGCTTCTTCGGTTCTTGACTCGTAGGTACGATACCAGGCGAGATTGTTCAATTCCGCAGATACAGACTTCTCCCCGAAGGTGCGAGATCGCTTCCGTGATCTGTTTCCGCAGGTGCGGAATCCCTGGAAAGCTTTGTACTCTTTCAACCTATTTTTGCCCAGTTCCACTTCATTTCAACGTAAATCACTTCATGGCATCATTTTTCCTGAAATTCGAACAATACACACTATAAACGACCTCATGTTATCATTGAAGGATGTACAATCTAACGAATATAGACTAAAATGAGTGGTAAAATCACCAGTCATTAGTATCAACTATAGAGATCCATATGGAATAGTTCCATCGTCTTGGTGGTGCTTACCACTTTCTTGCGTTTAAAAGAGGGTCTTACATGCTTCCCCCTTGCACAAGCCTCATAAACTTTATTTTCCTTGAACTTGATATTAGGCAACCCTATCACCAGGTCCTTGGAGACTAATTTGTTGAGTTGACTCAGACTTGCATGTCCAAGTCTCTTGTGCCAAAAGAGGGGATCATTGTACAACACACTTAAGCAAGTGAGTTGATTTTCTGAAAGTGTGGACAGATCTACAATATATATATTGTTCACTCTTTTTCCCTGCAAAACAATCTTGTCAGTTGTAAGATTAATCACAAAAGATTTGGTAGAGGTGAATGCTACCAAGTTACCTCTATCACACAATTGTGATACACTGATTAGATTGTATTTTACGCGATCTACCAAGTAGACATTCTCAATAGAGTGAGAATCAATCTTACCTACCTTTCCAACCTCAATGATCTCACCTTTCTTTCCATTTCCAAAGGAGACATTACCTACTTTGAGGTCCTCAAGTTAAAGGAACTGGTTCTTGCTTCCTTTCATGTGCTTTGAGCAGCCACTATCCATGTACCATATTTGTCTACTCCCCTTTACTTGGACCTGCAAAAGGAAATCATGGGTTAGTCTTAGGAACCCAAACTAGTTTGGGTCCCTTTATTTAGGGAAAAGGATGAATCAAATTCTTTTTAGCCCAACTTGGTAGCCTATTCTTCCCTTGAACAAATTCTTTGTTCTTTTGGCTTGCCTTTTATTTTGCATTGCATTCACTTTTATAGTGACCTGTTTTACCACAGTGAGTACAAATCTTATTCTCAAGAAGTGTAAGGTACTTCTATTTCTACTATGATGTTCCTGTAGCCATAAAAGTGCATCAGAGGACCTGTTCCATTTACAAGCTCTATTTAGTTCATGCTTGACGTTTCTAGATCCTCTTTCTAAATTCTTGCCTGCTCATCCTTCTTATACAACTCATCTTTTAGTTTACTTTAGAGTGAGTTGTGTGCAATCAAATATCTTGTTACTTGTTCCTAATTTCAGTTTTAGGTTTTCAGATCTAAGTTCTAGGACATTTGATTCAAATGCATGAACCTAGTTCTTTAATGCAGTATTTTCACTTACAGTCTCACTAACTCTAAGTTCTAGGTTCTTACACTTTTATTTCAAAATCACACATTCCTTAACCAACTATTCCTTTTATTGTTTATATCCTCAGATTCATCAATTAAATCTATAAGTAACTCAGATAGCCTTTCTTTAGATAAAATTTAATCTTGTCTTTGAGATGAATTACACTTACCTTAGATTCCTCATCAGGTTCTCCAATGGCCATAAGTTCTTGTTCATCTCCATCTTCATCATCTGAGCTTTCTCCCCAAGCAACAACCGTAGCCTTGGTTGATCCTTTGTTCTTCTTGGGTTGAACCTATTCTTTCTTCCTGTTTCTTCATTCAACTCTTTCCTTCTTCCATTCAATTTCCCGTTGAGGGTAATTTTTTATGTGGTGATCAGTCTTCCCACACTTGTGGCAACCCTAATTGGTTTGCTTTTCAGTAACCCTTGGTTTTCTGTAGCTTCCACTTCTTGAAGGACCCTTTCCTCTCATTAGGTACTTCTTGAAGTCCTTTGTGATCATAGTCATTTCATCATCTTTGATATCAGAACGTTTAGTGATTCTGAGTGCCAGGCACCTTTCATTCTTAGGAACATCATGGTTTTCTTTCTAAGTTCATAAGCAGTGAGATTTCCAATTAGCTCATCCAACTTACGAGTGGCAATGTTCTTTGATTCCTGAATGACAGTGATTTTGCTCTCCCAAGAAACTAGCAGAACCCTTGTCAAAATCTTCTCAAATCTGTCTTCTTCAGGAATAATCCTTCCAAGAGACATAAATTCATTTCTCAGTGTGGTGAATCTTGTATACATCTCTTGGATGGTCTCCCTTTCCTTCATGGTGAAATTCTCATATTGAGAATACAGTAGTGTTCCTGTGGACCTCTTCACTTGAGGTGTTCCTTCATGAGCCACTTGCAAAGTGTCCCAAATTTTCTTGGCAGTGGTACAACTTTGAATTCTTATGTACTCGTCTGGACCAAGTCCACACACAAGCCATTTCTTGGCCTTAGCATTCTTCTCCCATTTCCTCAAGTCCTCAGCAGTGCAGTCAACTCTTGTTTTTGGCACATCTATTCCTTCAACATTTTTCTTCATGGTAGCCAGGGGACCATCAGTGACAATGTCCCATAGCTCATAGTCCTCTCCTATGATGTGGTCTCTCATTCTGTTTTTCCATCAGGAGTAGTACTGGCCATTGAAGAGTGGTGGCCTAGCAGTGGATTGTCCTTCCCAGTTTTCAAGTGGTGTACTCATCTTGACTATGGACATGCAATGTATGCAAGCTGATAGGGCTATGCATATTCTTTTCTCACATGGATCGATTATTAGATTAGAAAATCAATATATTCAAACTTCATCCACTACTAGAAATTCGGGCAAAATTATCCAAAAAAACCCGACCAAAGTTGGTCGGTAATAGCCAATAACCGTCCAAAACGCGACCATTTACGTGTGGACGGTATTTTGAAGGTCGGAAGGGAATACCCACCAAAGTTGGCCGGAAATTACCGATCAACTTTGGTCAGTCAGTTAATTCAAAAAAAATTGTCGAAAAAACCTACCAAAGTTGGTCGGTATTTTAATTATTTAATTAATAAATAAACCATTTGGCAATCGACCTGTCACACCCCGAAATCCCACCATCGGGCCGTGATGGCGTCTAACATTGAACCCGCTAGACAAGCCAACGTGAATAAATAAACTAGCATATTAAAATCAATTTAATAGGATAAACTAAACGGCTTACAATTTAACAGCGGAAATAAATATGGTTTCGAGCTAAATAAGGACAACATAATACATCGACGCATAATTTTTCCCAAAACTTGGAGTCACAAACTCACGAACTGTCTATAAGAGTGCTAAATACAAGACAGAATTAAAGACAAAAGGGATGGAAGAAACGCCAAGGCCCACGAACAAAAGGGATGGAAGACTCTCCCACTAATGATGTCCTCCAGGTCCCGCTGCGTAATTTGCACGACATAAAGAAGTGCAGGTGTAGCATGAGTACAACCGACCCCATGTACTGGTAAGTGCCTATCCTAACCTTGGCGAAGTAGTGACGAGCCTAGAACCTAACTACCGAATAAACCTGTGCAGTTCAAATAAATAGATATACGTTTATACAATGGATAAGAAATATAGGAAGAAGTAATTTATAAAGGAAGGGAAACATGCTGGGGGAAGGTAATAGTTTCATATAATAAATCTCAATAACGAAAAGAACAACAAAGCCAACATATCAATAAGGACAACGGATCACAAACTTGCACGGCATCACCCTTCATGATTTTAGTCCCGTCCTCACTATGCAATGTATAATGTAAATAATGTAAATCATGGCACGGCATCACCCTTCGTGCTTTTACTCTCTTTCCTCACTGTATAATCAATGAATATCGGTACGGAATGGTACATCGTACGGTACGGCATCACCCTTCGTGCTTTACACTCTTTCCTCAAAATGTCAAACAATGCACGACATCACCCTTCGTGCTTTAGCACTCTTCTTCACCCAAAAAGCAATCACAAAAAAGGGCAAGGGAGTAAAAAGAATAGAAATAATAACCCCGGCAAGGGAACAATATCAAACAATGCACGGCATCACCCTTCGTGCTTTAACACTCTTCCTCACAATATGAAACAGTGCACGGCATCACCCTTCGTGCTTTGACATTCTTTCTCACAATATCAAACGGTGCACGGCATCACCCTTCATGCTTTAACACTCTTTCTCACCATATCAAACAGTGCACGGCATCACCCTTCGTGCTTTAACACTCTTCCTCACCCAAACAACAATCACAAACAAGGGCAAGGGAGTAAGCAGAATAAAATAGAAATCCCGGCAAGGGAACATCAATTAAACAATTAAATCTCGGCAAGGGAACATCAATTAAACAATTAAATCCCGAAAAGGGAACATCAATTAAACAATTAAATCCCGGCAAGAGAACATCAATTAAACAATTAAATCCCGGCAAGGGAACAATAACAGTAATCTCAACATCCCAATATGGGAGACAATATCAAAAGCAACAATGACCCGGCAAGGGTATATTTTAGTAGCTCTTTCTCTTTCCTTCACTTCATTTCATAATTTGCTCTATTACTTGAACAGATGCTCCAACGGATACAATTATATCATATATCTTCATCATTCGTGTTACAATCTGAGCCAATGCTCCAAAGGATACAATTATCTCATATATCTTCATCATTCGTGTTACAATCTGAGCCAATGCTCCAAAGGATACAATTATTTCATATACTTTCATCGTTCGTGTTACAATTTGAGCCAATGCTCCAACAAAGTTTAAAGGTCACAATTCCCTTCACATATTCTTCACAACATATAGAAATCATCAATTAAACATGGAAATTACCACAAAATTAGAATATTCACAATATAAGGACTCATGGTCATGCTAGACACCAATGTATAGATACTCGTCACCATGCCTATACATCGTGACAATTAGCAAGTAGCAAATTATACTTAACTCCTATTCCCTCAAGCTAAGGTTCGACCAAACACTTACCTCGAGTCCGAAGTATAGCAATCAACCAGAAACCACACGTTTGCCACGAGTATCCGACTCCAAATGGCCCAACCCTATTCAAATAAATTTCATACCGTAAATAACATCTCATGCACTGATTCTACTAGTAAATTTAAGGTTACGGCGCGAAATTAGGTGAAATGACCAAAACGCCCCTCAGGCCAGCATCTCGGGCTCGGGTAAATTTTACATTTTCAGAACCCTCGTACTCTTACGAGTCTAGCCATATAAGAACCTCTCAAATCGGAGGTCAATCACCCACTCAAATCCCAATTTTTAAAAAACCCAAGTTCTACCTAAAACACCCCATTTCACCCATGGAAATCCTGATTTTTAACTTGAAAACATGTTAAATGATGTTAATGATTGAAATAAATGAGTAAAAACCAACTTACAACTGATTGGAAGAGTCTTGTTCTTGGAAAAATCGCCTAAGAGTGTTTGAGTTTGAGAAAATATGAAATATGAAGTAAAAATTCGGTTTTGTACAGTCCAGGCTACGGGTTGGCATGGGAATTGCGAACATGGGTTCGCAATTGCGAACCCTTCAGACATTCCCAGCCTTCGCATTTGCGAACCTCTTGGTCGCATTTGCGATCAGGCCTGCCCAACTATACCTTCGCATTTGCGAACCTCTTGGTCGCATTTGCGATCATGCCCGCCCAGACCAACCTTCGCATTTGCGATGAGTAGCTTTCATTTGCAAGTTCGCATTTGCGATGTTTTCTTCGCAAATGCGAAGCCTGCAGCTCAGTCACACCAGTAGTTCCCAAGTAAAAAAATGAAGGTTGTGGCCTATCCAAAACTCACCCGAGCCCTCGGGGCTCCGAACCAAATACACACACTACCTCAAAAATATCCTATGAACTTATCCGTGAGATCAAATCGCCAAAATAACATCATATACATCGAATTAAACCTCAAAGTCCATGAATTTTATCAAATTTTATAAAACATCAAATTTTTTATTTTTTTGTCCGAAACACGTCAAACGAAATCCGTTTTCAACCAAACTTTACGGAAAGTGCCTAAACCATATATAAGACATGTACCGGGCGCCGTAACCAAAACACGGGCCCGATACCATCACTTTCTAATCAGATTCATTTTCATTTTCCTTAAATATTTTCAGAAAACAATTTTTACTCAAAAATTCATTCCTCGGGCTCGGGACCTCGAAATTTGATTCCGGGCATACGCACAAGTCCCAAATTTTCCTACGGACCCTCTGGGACCGTCAAATCACGGGTCCAGGTCTCGTTACCCAAAATATTGACCGAAGTCAATTTTATTCATTTTAATATCAAATCTTAGCATTTTTCACAGAATTTCATATTTAAGCTGTCCGGCTACGCGTCCGGACTGCGCACACAAATCGAGATAACTACAAATGAGGTTTTCAAGGCCTCGAGAGTACGAAATAGGGTAATAAAACAGGTGATGACCCTTTGGGTCGTCACACGAACTAGGGTCTGTACTGTGGCAAGATACTATTCTACCACTAGACCATTTCCTCAATATGTTTTAAGACTATCTTTTATTTCATTTATACTCTTTAATTGTATTTTCGCATGAAAATAACCGACAAAAGTTGGTCAGTTTTTTAAAATGACTGGCCGAATTAACAGACCGATTTCGGTCAGTTTCTTAATATTAAATTTAATTTATTTTAAACGAAAACTATCAAAAGTTTTTCGGTTTCTTGAAAAAATAAATTTTGCGGGACTCGAAAATACTTTTCCCCCATTTTTGCGCCAAAGAAAACCACCAAAGTTGATCGGTTTTGTAAAAAAAATTAAAAATTAAAATATTTTGAAGAACCGACCAACTTTGATCGATTTTTTGGCCGGTTGTTTGATCGACCAAAATAGGTCGACTGGCCGTGGTCGATTTTTGCCGAATTTCTAATAATGATTTCAGAGGAAAACAAATGCAAATACAATGCTTTTCAATATAATACGAAGAGGAAGCGTTAGAGCTGATTAATTACTTTTATTCTAGTCATGGTCTTATTTGGTATTTCTAGCATAGTACATTCCAAAAATGTTGAGCAAGAACGACTTACTTCTTGAAAGATTCCTTATAACAAATCACATACGCTGTAATAAGGTTAATGAATGAATCCAATGTTAAGAAAAGATTCCAAGTATTTGATTGAAATGAAGATAATTTGCATTGATTTGTTGCTATGGTAATTGGTTGATTTTCATGTATATACAGAGAGTCCTATTCGCTCATTGATAGGCATAAACCATTGTCCATTGCATCAGGATTTATGATTTCAAAATTCCGTTTTTATAGTACCGCGTCATTATTAATGGTTTTTGTTATTGCTTTTCCATCTATTTCTAGTCCTAACGATGCTAGTATTATATGTCCCGCTGTTGTTTTTGTTGCTGATCTATTTGTCTCTTTTCGTCTTCTTGAGCCAAGGGTCTATCGAAAATAGCCTCTCCACTCCTCTAGGGTACATAGGGGTAAGGTCTACGTACACACTAACCTCCCTATAACCCAGTTGTGGGATATATTTCACTAAGTTGTTGTTATTGTAAATTTATTCAGGCTGATATTAAAATAGTGCACTGCCTGTCCTGGTGTCTCCGTTATAGTATTTAGTAATGTTTTATTTTGTATTATCATTTTCAGTTTCTGAGTGTAACTTCAAAAGTGCATTATTAGTATGGCCACTGTTCTACTGAAAATGATCTTGTCAAAGTATAGTTTTTTGCGCAGTTTAATTATCTTCACATATACTAGAGATTCGAGAACTGCACATAAATCAATAATAAATAATTGCATGGCATTAATACAAAGGTTACTCTGCGATGATGTATAATACTCAGAGAGTATAAATGATAACGATACAATATCATTAAGAATCACTCGAAAGATTAAAACAACAAAAGAAAAAAGGAAAAAGAACATCAAATGGTAGACACCATATAGGATAAAACAGGTAAAATAGTAGAATCCGCAAGATGATCAGTTGGATGGAGTAGGTAAAAATGTAGGAATGGTTGGAACTGCGCGAATGATAGGAAGTGAGGGCATTTTTGGAAGAGAAAGATTAGCGAGCATTGGTGGCAGAGTCATCTTTGGGACGACATAGGGCAAAGTAGGCAAAGATGGTAAATTAGGTGTAGTGGTTGGAAGAGTTGGCAAAGATCCGGAACTTGGCAATGGTGGCAATGTAGATGCAGTCGGCAAGTTTAGAATAGTGGGCAATTTTGGCATTGTTGGTTGATGCAATGACGGGATTGTGGGAAAGTTTGGAAGTTGCAATAGGTTGCGAACAAAACGGGTTCTAGTGATGATTGATAAGGACAATAATGCTATGATCAAGAAGACGATTGAGAAATTGTTGGAAGCAACCATTGTTATATAATTTGCGAGGTTGCTTTGTTTTACAAGGAAATAATTAACTTGTTTTTTGACTTGGTTTGAGTTTGATCATCACAAAAGAGTATATATAGGTGAAGTTCTTGAGGGATTATAAGGATTTGGTGTGATGTTGGGTGTGAAGGCATGTGGACTACTTCATTGTTAGTTCAGCTTCACAAATATATGTTAGTTTGAGGGTACATACACAACTTTTAGGTCAAAACCTACTCCAATACATCACCTATAAATACTAATTTAACATTTTCATTGTACATAACTCAACATCCAACAAAGTACACTTCAAGTTTCCTTAGAGAAATCTAAATTATTCCTTAGTCAACCTTAGTGGTGGCAAAATAGTTTTTTTCGTTATCCACCCATAATATTCATTAAATAATGGATTTGATAATGAATTTTTTAAAAATGGGTCGAATATGTATAAAAATTATATTATCCACTTAGAAAATGGATAACGAATTAGTTAAACTTTTACATTTTTAAAGCCTCGAATTGGGGATTCCTCAAGTTTGGGAGATTAGGCATTCCCCAAAAGTGATCATATTCAAGAAGTCATGGACATATAGATATTCATATTATCCACTGGTCAAATCATTTTTTTATCCATATTGAATATGAGTTGGGTCGAATTATTTATCCATTTTCGATATGTCCATATCCGACCCACGTTCCCGTTTGCCACCCCTAGTCAAACGAAATGAAATTGGCCACTTTCAAGAACTTCTTTGCCCTTACATTGCTTACAATGTTGTCCATTTCAAGAATCAACACAAGCATGGTTGCTCGCTTTTTTTTTTATGAAGTATTTGGCTTACCATTACTGTCAACAATTCCATCACTGCCTTAGCCAACACTGCCACAGCTGCCAATCGCCGCATTGCCATTGTTGGCAAGTACACTTCTTTTTCCTACACTTCCAACAGCTTCACCATTGCCAACTTTGTCTGCTGCTCCAAAGATGACTTTGCTTCCTATGCCTGCCAGTATTCCCACAATTATCCCCTCACTTCGCACTATTCCAACAATTCTCACCCTCTCTATGCCTCCATCAAATTAATCTCACCATAAATTAGCGACATATTTGCGACGAACTTTGTATCTAATTCTTGTTGTAGAGCTGGAAAATATTTGATGTTATCTTCTATTTCAGCTTGTGTGCACTTTCTATTTGTGATATGTTCTGTATTCTTCATGGGGTGGCTATTGTATTGTATCCTTTTCATTAATGAATTAGATATCTTTTGTTTTTCTTACTAAATCACTTTAGACAATAGGATACTTGTGTAAAAATCAAATGATAGATAATCTGTACTAATGCTGGTGTTTAGAACACAAAGTTAATGTGTCATAAACTTGTCATTCATTAAGTGTTACTATATATATATATAT